>MU623489.1:0-81859 GCA_025201765.1 Daldinia sp. FL1419 | reverse complement strand
TGCCCTCCCTTATTTCCCGCCCCCGTCCCCCAACACCACCCCCCGCCGGCGCCCCGCCCCCCGGCCGGGCCCCCCCCCCCCCCCCCCCGATACATCGTGGTCTCTATTTATCTTGCCATAACCCCATGCTTTGGGGCTCCAATACTTGTCTTCACATTCTATGCATACGCTTTCCTCTACCAGTAATATCCTAGTATTGAATTTTATTCTCTTTTGATATTAACTTAGATCACCATGGCCTCAACTCAAAAGGAAGAAGATATCAAGGAGCTTATGATGCAGTACCCTAGGTGCTCTAGGAACACAGCAATACACTGTCTAGGAGTAGGCTTCTTGCATCACCTTCACGTATAATACGGAAATGACTAATTGCTTTAGCTGAGCGATAATGATAAAGAAAAGGCTATAGAGAAATACAAGACACTTGAAGTATGTATATGTCCCTTTTTCCGTTACTTTCGTTTGACCGACCTTTAGGAATTTCTCCCGCCTGACCCCCTATCAGACGACGATAGCTCCTGGAGCGACTCGCATGAAACTCACCCCGGCGAGGGCTTACTTGAATCGCAGCAAGTCCGAGATGAGGTTGTTGACGATGGCCACTCGTGGATGCCCAATTTACCCACTCTTCCCGCCCCCGATATGTCTATGTTCAATGTCCCACCTGATCCGAACACCTTCGAGCTCCGGCAAGTGTTGGGCGCAATCCAAGCCGGCTACTTTAACGCGGAACATGTCCGCAAATACCTAAGTCATTACGACAAGAAATCATTATGCTATCATTTAAACGAGACTATTGACGATTACCCAGCAATATTCTATGTCATTTCTACCAATGACGTCGGTATTATTCGTGAGTGGCTTAAGCATGGGGCTGATCCTAATACGGTATGGGGATCCAGGAAGTTTCCCTCAATTGCCTTCTCTATTTTGAATGAAGGCCAGACTATGCTTCAGGCCTCGAGAACACTAGCGACGCTTCTAAGGTTCGGCGCAGACCCTTGTGCCATCCCCAAGGCTTTCTACAATCCCTTCTGTCGAGATTTACCAGAGGGTGGACCAACCACAGAGGAACTTCATGATCTTGATGATGAAAACAAGAAATGGTGCATATCGGAAGTGCGGGAGCGCCTTTCGGAAGTTCTCAACCTCACCCAACGCTATGATCTTTACAGGGCTAGTAAAGTGAAGCCACGTTCTGGGCGTGAGAAGGAAATCCTGAATCGCCAGGGAGCCGGAGAAGTTTTAGGCCTTCACCAGACGCTAATCGCACAGTCTATAGCAATACGCTGGGTTCAGAGAAAGCTCTTGGTGTAAGTTCAAAGCCCCGTGTTTGTGTATTTCTACCGCTAACAGACATAAGATACCTGGCACTTCAGAAGAAAAAGCCGTTTATCTTGGTCTTTGCAGGGCCGAGCGGCCATGGTAAAACCGAACTCGCCGAAAGGTTCGGCGATCTTATGTCGTTAGAATTGCACAAAGTAGATTGTACAGTTTTCAAGCACGACATCGAATTATTCGGACCGCGGCCCCCCTATAGTGGATACGAGGAAGGTTCGGCGCTGAATAACTTCTTGGCTCGCAAAAACGGACAGCGATGCATCGTTTTTATGGATGAATTTGAGAAGACGAGCAAGGAAATCCATAATACTTTATTAATACCCTTTCAAAATGGTTAGTACCCCCCGGAAAACTCTGGAGTTCACTTCCGGATACTGATAGATATCGAAAGGATGCTACGAGGACCGCCGCAACGGGGGTCACATCGATTGCTCCAAGACAATCTGGATCCTTGCCACCAATCAACTCGATGAGAATATTCTTGGATTCTGCGCCGCCAACGAGAAGACACTATTATACTCGGAAGATGAAGATGCCCAAGATAAGTTGGCAGAGAAGCTATGCGACCAGCTCCGCAAAGAATTCACTGGTCATTTTGGCGCACCCTTAAGCGGTCGTATCACCGCGATTTTACCCTTTCTGGTCTTTGGAACACAGGAGGCACCTCTTATTGCTCATAGAGCGATTATGCATATGGAAAGCGAACTATCCAGACGCGTACATCTGGCGTTAGACAGCGAACAAGACGTATATGCCGGAAATATCAAGATCCGCATCAAGAACGACGCATCGGTATGCTCTACCATCACCCACGAAGAGTACGACAAGAAACTTGGTGCCCGAAGCATCAATCAAGCCGTGGAGCGCATTGTCGAGGATTCGCTGGTAACCCAGTATCTAAAAGCCGGCGATATATTTGAGGAGGACCAACCCATCACCTCGTTTGTGATTGATATCGATGTTAACGGGGAAGTCGAGGTAAGATTGGTACAATAATAAGGGATATCTAGGTAGATGAAGAAGCAAAGCAGTAGCCTAGACGGAACCATCAGCATATTACGAAACATTCAGAATAATAGCAAGTCGGGTATTTCTCTGAGGATAGATAGTTGAAATAGTTACCTGTATTCAGGATATGATTATTCAGGATATAATTATTCAGGATATAATTCCTGTTCATTGCAACAAGCCGCTCTCTCGATATAATTTTGGCTGAAGGATCTAACCGTTAAGGGATAATAGAAATTTGACCAATCAATGTCTACTCCGTCGACCCAAATGCCCGGGTGATCCGGGATCCACCCCCAAAGTCTCGGCAATGTGCCTTAGTTAGGTACCTAACCGGTTAGGTAGGTAGTTATTTAAAAGATAAAAGACGATTGGTCGCAAAGTCTTACCACAAGAATGCATTTGCAGGTGTAACAAGTACCTAGGTCAGGTTAAATAGAATAGAAATAAAACCTGCATTAGTTATTACCAGAAATTAACTTATGCCGTATAAAGTATCTATTTTCAACTTATAAACACCGAGCGGACTTAAATCGCTTATCTTACCAAATCGACCGAAGCTCGAGCCCAAAGATAAGCTTTGATCTGTCTCAATGGATTATCATTGACTCGGCGGATATTTGGCTACGGTTATTCAGCAAAGGGTGGTGCAAACGCCAGGGGAGATGACGTGCGAGAACATCGACGAGACTGAGTGGCGCGCAGTGAAACAACAGGATGGCGCAACCTCTGGATTTAGCGATCAAGAGACACTTTTTGTCAGCAGCTCAGGGCAATCAGATGGCGTCCGAGGTACAGCTTACAGCCCTCGCAAAAACCTAATAATGGCCTTGCATCCTTCTTATTTTTCTAAATGTATTATACCTACGTACTTACCTAGGTATTCATATTATACTCACGCATTCGACAGCTAAATACCCGAAACTCAGATATCTCCAAAGGTCCGAATTATTAGCTGGACGTCGTATAGCGTGGATCGCGACTAATACATAATTCCGGAAACTATGAGCTAGATTTACGCGGCTCTGTGCGACTAAATTCTGAGTCTTACGAGAAAAGGAAAAAAAAAAAAAAAATGTCTACGTCCTACGGCGAAGACAGCCCCTTGTTGGGAGCAGACGCGTCATCGATCCGTTCGTCTTCGATCCTCAAAGCCCCGACGGACGACGAAGACGGACCTTCTTCACCACCCGAGTTCGGAAATCTCGAAGACGACGTCTTACCCGAAGAATCCGTGTTAGGCCGGAACATCGACTGGAAAAGCGCCTATATCATCGCCATTTCGAGAGTCATCGGAAGCGGCATCTTCGCGGTTCCGGGAGTGATTCTCTCGTCCGTCGGGAGTGTGGGTCTTTCGCTGTCGATTTGGATCCTCGGTGCCGTCGTTGTGGCATGCGGTCTCACCGTGTCACTCGAATACGGCTGCATGCTGCCGCGGTCCGGTGGTGACAAAGTATACCTCGAGTTCACGTACCCATGGCCGCGCTTCTTTGCCTCGACTATGGTTGCGGTTCAAGCTGTGCTCTTGGGTTTTACAGCGAGCAACTGCGTCATCTTTAGCCAATACGTACATTTCGTATTCGACGTCGAAGCCCGAGACTTTTCTAAAAAGGCCCTTGCAGTCGGACTCCTTACTGTCATTACGATTATTCACGGCGTCTGGTATAGGGCAGGCATACGCATTCAGAATTTCCTGGGCTGGATCAAAGTGGGACTTGTAGTGTTCATGGTATTATCGGCACTTTACGTTGTGATAATAAGACCCGAGCAAGAAGACGCGGATATTAGGCCGTCCAAGGTACGGTCCTGGGAAGGGCTTTGGGAGGGAAGCGACTGGAATCTGGGAACCCTTGCAACGTCATTATTCAAGGTCTTCTATTCTTATGCTGGCCTTTCTAATTTGAATAACGTCATGAACGAAGTGAAAGACCCGTAAGTCTTGGCTTCTCCCTTTTGTTACACCTGCGGTTCGCATTTCCTAATTGGGCCACCCATGAGAAATGCTTGCGGGCCTCAACCCTCGGATTGTTTACAACCTAGGGAATATACCGGATAACTGACTATTTTTGACACAGCGTTCGAACATTAAAATCGGTTTCGCTAACAGCTTTGGTCACTGCGTGCCTCTTGTACTTGCTTGCTAATCTAGCTTACTTCGCTGTCGTTCCCATCGAGGATATCAAAGAGAGCGGCCAACTAGTCGCAGCTTTGTTCTTTGAACGCACATTTGGACCTAACATTGGAAAGAGATTTCTACCCTTAGCGGTTGCTCTTTCGGCAGCAGGAAACGTGATGGTAGTCACTTTTTCAACCGTAGGTTTTGTCCTCAAGTGGTTTAAAAAAAACTATGAAATGCATAACTTGAATTCTAATCAACCGTAGGCACGTCTTAATCAAGAAGTTGCTCGCGCAGGCTTTTTGCCGTTTTCCAGATATCTGTCCTCTTCCAAGCCGTTCAATGCGCCATTAGGGGGCCTAATTGTGCACTGGATCCCTTCTGTTTTGGTCATCATACTTCCGCCGTCAAGCGAAGTATACTCCTTCATATTGGAAGTCGAAGGCTATCCAGGACAGATATTTGCGCTTGCGACGTCAATAGGACTTATTTGGCTGCGGTATAAGCGACCAGACTTGAAACGGCCGTTCAAAGCCTGGATCCCGGCGGTTATCTTCAGGATCATCCTGTGTTTTTCCTTGCTGGCAGCCCCCTTTTTCCCTCCGTCGCATCCGAAACCCGGCGGTCTATTTTATGCAACATACGCCATCGTTGGCGTCGGCATGTAAGTGACACCATTTTCAGGATGTGGAGACAATAACAGTATGTTTGGAGTTTTAACCGCAGGTGCTTACAAATTCGTAGACTTGTGTTCGGAATCCTATACTGGCTTATATGGACAATCATATTACCCCGATTCGGCGGATATAGACTAGAAGAGAAGCAGGAAGTGCTAGACGACGGGACAGCAATCACCGTACTGACACGAGTGCCGAATGATGTTGACTAATTGTTTAAATACGCGGTAAATTTTAAGACTCTGCTTACTAGGTGTCTACTGATATTGGGTGATGACTGCGGTACATTTTGGAAGATCGGCTGTGGTATTGGGCCATGCTTGCGTAATTTAGTATCACATTATAACGAGCCGCATGTAGATGCCAGCCATAGATGTTGGAGAAACGGAAGGCTGTACAACAAAAGAATGACAGAATAAGTAAAAACGAGCTTAATTAGAAAGCGAGATATGACAAATACAAACCTGAAACTAGTATTTCTAATCAAGAGCCATGCAGCTGGAGTCTAGATGCAGGATGTAGGCATTCGTCTTATCCTCAGGGCGCATGACGTCCTGTCACGGAGCTCTCCTTACTGTCGCAATCTTGCGTGATTGCGGGGAGCTACCGCCCCTTTGCCGCAAGTGGGAGTGCACTGCAGTACCAGCGCCTATCGATGAGGTAGCAGCCGATATCCTAGCATTTCCGTATTGAGAAACCCATCTTTCGACCAAGAAGTATATAAGATACGACAGTTGCCTCTCGATCCATTACCTCTTTCGAACTCGGTATCCAGACACTAATAAGTCTTCAGTACTTGAGTAAACAGAATACGCAATGGCTTCCCCAGATGTTCAGCTCCCCAGCTCTGTCCCGGCTTTTTCGGCCGCCAGTGTATCAGCTTCGCCCACAGTTCCGGTGCCTCATGATGTGGACACCACACTAAACTATCACAAGGATGCGGAGGATGGCTCACCACCGCACCCTACCTACGTAGACCGGCCCGAAACTCAGAACCGCCCGTTCGAGTCCCACCCCGTGCACATCACGGACGTGTCCGGTCGGGAGAACGAGTTCACTCTCGATAAGAACGGCTTCCAGATCTACCGCCACGTGGCTCAGGAGAAGGATTTTACCGATGAAGACCACATCAAGGCGGTTTACTACCCTGAGACCGAGCAGCTATTAAAGGATGCGTAAGTTCTTATCTGAAAGAGAAAACTATTTGGTTATATCATAGGGGAGAAGAAAAAGAAAAAAAAAAGGGGGGGATATGCGGAACATAGGTATCCAAACCATTGGCTAACATGATCCAGGACCGGCGCATCCAAAATCTTCATCTTCGACCACACCATCCGACGCGAGTCCGCCGACCTTCGCGGCAGCACGCCCTCTCGGCGAGGCCCCGTAAACCGCGTGCACATCGACCAAACCTACTCCGCGGCGCTGTCTCGCGTGCCGCACCACCTCCCCGCCGAAGAAGCAGCCGAGCTCCTCAAAGGGCGCGTGCAAATCATCAACGTGTGGCGGCCCATCAAGACCGTCCTCCGCGACCCCCTCGCCGTCGCCGAGGCCAACTCCGTCTCCGAGGCCGAGCTCGTGCCCATCCCCCTCATCTACCCCAACCGCAAGGGCGAGACCTTCGCCGTCCGCTACGCCCACGGCCATAAGTGGTACTACAAGCACGGCCTTACGCCCCAGGAGGTCTTGCTTATCAAGTGCTTCGACTCCAAGACGGATGGCCGTGCGCGTCGGGTCCCGCATACGGCTTTTGTCGACCCGGCGGCCGACCCGGATGCCCCTAAGCGCGAGAGCATTGAGGTGCGCGCGTTGGTGTTCCATCCTAATGATAGGGATTAGGCTTACGAGGGGAGGGATATATATCGATAGTGAGATGAAGAATTTATCGAAGGGGCGCGCTAGAAGATAGCGCGGTGTGTATTGAATATAGGTAGATTGTCACATTATAACAGTATTTGCGGCTATATTGTTAGAGAGGGACATACGCTCGAGTACTATGAAGCTTGTTGTAGACCGTAGTGCTCAACTGTAATAATACGGGATATCATATACACATCAAATTCAAGTCATATCTCATCTAAGATATCTTATCACGCCACCCATATGCAAGTCGCCTGTGTTCCCTTTTCCCCCGTCCTGTTTTTCTATGGAGGAATTTTATTTCATGCACCCCTCAGATCTAGCTCCTCCAACCCAAAGTCCAATCCTCTAAATCCGTCTTCAACGCTCCACGCACGGCCCTTTTCAAGTTTATTTAGGAACTCGCACGCACGCCCAACAACAAGCAATCCCGGTGGCCTACTACCCTCCTGCTCGATCGCCTCGACAACGCGGTCCAGGGTCGTCCGTATGACGCGCTGATCGGGACAACTCGCGCGTTCGATAACTGCGCAGGGTGTATTCCGCGGCCATAACGCCCGTCTAGGCTTCTCATTCCCATTCCCATCTTCAGCCGCGATCTTCTCCGTCTCCAAGTACTCCGTTAATTCCTCCACAAGTCCCGAAATACGATGTAGCGCCATAAGGAACACTACCGTCCTACTCGGAATATACTCCGGCGGCGTCGGCGCTTTACCCTTCTTGCCGGTCCCCGTGCATACTAGCACTTGGTCCGCAACGTCGCGCTGCGTGGGCGGGATCCCCGCGAATAACGGGGCGGAGAGCGCCGATGTAACCCCCGGTAGGACCACGACTTTGTCGCCTAACCCCTGACTCCGGAAGTGCTCGACTTCTTCACCGCCGCGTCCGTAAATATACGGGTCGCCTTGTTTGAGGCGCAGCACCGTTTTGCCCTCGCGCGCACCCGCAATCGCCATTTCCTCTAGCTCAGCTTGTGCCGCGTCCGCGTTACCCGGAAACTTCCGCGCAATATGTACGGGAGTACGGCGCGGAATCAGGTCCAACACACCAGCCGGGACTAGCTTATCCGCTAACACCAAATCCGCGCTTTGAATGGCCTTGTGTGTTGCCCGTGTAAGCAAGTCCGGGTGGCCCGGACCCGATCCGGCAAGGATGATGCGCCCACGATTGCCGACCGGATTAGCAGGAGTGGATTTTCCAATCGGCCTGGAAGAACTGATATCATCGTAAGATTTTAGGATGTTGGCTACATCCTCATCGGTAATTGCCGCAAGTCGTTTCAGCGGCCAATACTCGCATATTTGGCTAAGCCAGCGCATGCGCCTGTTCTTCATGGCATCTACATCTGCCTCTGTGACGAGCTTGTTGAAGGTAGCTAATTGGTCAATCGAGTCGTCGATGTCGTCTCCGTCCGCAAGAGCCATGTGCAGCAAGTGGTCCTCCTCTTGTATCTTCTTGCGCACATCGCCCAGTCGTAAACAGGCAGAGCCCAAGTTCGGCGGTAATGAAGCTGCAACCTCGCGGCGTATCCTGGATGCTAATTTGCACCCCCGGCCGTTTGTTGTTATGCCGATTTGTAGCGGACCGTCAACGTGTGTCGACAAAAGGGAGAAGGAACATAATTGCGGAGCGTCGACGACGTTTACGGGGATGCGATTACGCTTGCAGAGAGCTGATATGTGTGCGCCTATATTACACAATTAGCAATGATCTCTTAAGGCAGTCTTAGTTATAAGTCTTACTCAATGGATCGCGTGGTCCAGAAGTTACAAAAACAGCGTCTACAACGTGATCGATCTCCTCTCTTCCCAGAGTAGTAAGATGTTCATCGCGAAAGGCGGTCCTTGTCCATTTCACTTCACCGTCGTCTACTCTCTTCTGAAGCGCATAATATAGCTCTGCAGTCTCTGGCGCAATCAGGATCGGCGATGCGCCAGCATTCAAGGACTGTCCACATCGCGCTGCCGCAAGGGGGTTCGAACCGACGACCAGGTGGACATGCGACCGGGAATCCGTCGCCGTCAGGAGGGAGATATAACTAGTCATCGCTCGTGTGTATTCTTTTCATACGAAAGCTCGGAAATCGAGAACTCTTTATGACTTGAATCCCCACTGCGTCGTCTTATAGGAAGTGAGTATCTTTCAACTCAAGTAGAACAACAATATGATTATAACGTTATAAAGAAAGAGAGAATAGACAATCACGGAGGAAATAAGATAAAATTAGTCATTGCGAGAACTTCTCCGAGAGAGCCCCGCGATAAATATTAGATATTTATTCTTAGTTGAGAAGTTATCCCTATCTTTTACGACTAGAGGCGATGTCGCCATGTGCGCCGCGGCGGATTTCTTTAAATAGTCTGGACCGATTCCCGGCATTTTGGCAGCTCAAAAGAAAAATTTAGCGGGACTCATGCGGTCTTGGAGGGGCATTTTTCTGACGCAATCGCACCTGATAATACTGATAAGTGTTATCGACCCAATCATCGATAAGCAATTGACCCTGACTTTGTCGCCGTGGACCGAGTTCCGCGGACTCTGAGCGGAAATCTTCAAGTCGAAATGTCCTCTTAAAATATCATCTTGTAAGTGAACTCTGTTATCCGGAAATGGTATTTTCAGCCTTACAAACCGTGTTAGTAGCTTCTTTCCGCATTTTTAAATAATAATCACACACATAAAGAAATTCACGTATAAGTTGGAAACCCCTTATAATGCTTCAGCACAAGTAACTCGTTTGCCGTTAGATCAAATCAAGCATTTGTACGCAGTAATACAGCCCGGGAGATTTTATACATATCTAGTGGTAGCGGTAGATATTCATACATAGTGCACATCAGCCTACTCATTGGAAGCCTTCTTCTTCCAGTTCCTTGAGCAAATTTTCCAATTTGACCTTCTTTCCTCCCTTAGTTCTCCTAGGAGCAGGGCCATGCACCTTAACCTTCTCGTAAGCGCTATAGATACCTCTCGAGTCGGCGTTTAGATGGATGACCTTTGGCTTGCGACCCTCGAGATTTTCGCGAGATCGTACGCCGCCGTCGTTACCCACTGCACCCGCTCTCCCAAGGCGGATATTCCGCTCTACTCTTGTCTTGGCACCTAAAGCCCATAGGTCCCCCCACTGCGCCTTACGCGCGTCACGATACGCTTGCTTGCTGAAGCTTTTAGGGACGGTCCATCTCTCAATCTTTCCAGCCGGTGTGCATAAATCGAGCACCACATGCCCATGTCGCTTCAGAGGATGAAGGATGTTTCGGGGCAACAACAGCGCATTCGGTTCTTCCTCAGCGTTCTCGTAGCCCTTAAATGCGCGTTTAGTCGCGTTACTACCTTGTATAGGCAGGTCAACTGGCTCCGTGTCGGGCAAAGTACCGCGCTGAACAGCGATAAAACTGAAGTTTATGTCAGAATGGTTGCGATGTGTAGCACCGAGCACCTTTTGAAGGAATGGCGGGCGAATGAATCTTTGCGTAAAATGGCAAAAGTCTTTTCGTCCACTGCTGACTCCGGGGTTTAGGTACATAGGGCACTCCTTATGATTAGTACAAGGGGCAACGATCATGCCTCGCTCACGCTCCCGTTGCAGCTCGATTTGGTCGTCAAGAAGTCCGGGAGTCGCCATCGGTGAGATGATGAATTCATTTAATAGCCGAGAACGGACATCTGCAACGGCTTCAAAACCCCGCGGGTGACCCTTCTCCATGATAATGAGAATCCCACCCTCGGGCGATAACATTTTCCACAAGTTATCTATTAGAGCCTTACGCCTGTACTCGTCCTTCAAAGGCAATAGCAGATGTGAGGCGATGATAATGTCGAACGACTTCTTCGGCTGTGGTTTGTCGCTTGCGTCTAGCATATCTGGGTTATTTTCAGAGTGTATGTAATCTGGCAGTCGCGGTAGGAATGTAGTATCATGAAGAAACCGTGATATCCGTTGTCGTAGGTGTTCAGACCCAACCACAACCGTCTTTTTTCCTGGTGGCCCGTGGTTAGGCTTCTTACCCCCTTCGGACATAAGATCCCATTCGGCCTGAAGAACTTGCTGCCAGGCTGCTAATCCAGCTCCACCAGCACCGACATCAAGCACACGAGGGCCTTCTCCATTGCCCCTCGAGATGAGTTTGGAGATCCACTCTGAGCCTAAGCGTTTCCTAACCTCGACCAGAGTACTCATTACAGACGCATACATTCCCGGGAGATTGGTGGCAATATAAGCGTCGGCTTCAATCTCATTCATGTTGCGTTGACCCGCTTCCATAGCTACCGGCTCCTGCTCAAGATTCTTACTCGCTCTAGGAGTTGCCACAGAGTGTGGCAATCTGGCGCCACCAAAAATCTTCTCTGCCGTTTCCTTAATATGCCGAGAAGATGTTCGTTTGAGTAATTGGCTTATTGGGTCAACAAAATCTGCTTTCGGTAGATGGATGGTAGAAGGGTCGGTTCCCCATCGACCCATCCTCGTGTACTGGTGGACTCGACTATCCTCAGTATGGAATCTCACGTCTGGTTCGCGTTCATCTTCTTCGACCTCGTCTTCTTCTTCCTCGACGGGCTCTTCTTCGTCAAATTCATCCTCTTCAGTCGCTCTTAATTGGGTGTTCTCGAAGTCTTTTTGTAATCTTACTAGAGCATCATACTCCCGCTGACTCTTAGCTACTGCATTAATATGGGTTAGTCCTGCTTCGGATGGGAGCCCTTGTGAAGTTTCAATGTTCGCTGCAAAGATATCTTCGGACGCATCAGAGTCTTCAGTGGGAGGTATAGCTGTATCAGCCTCGTAGACAAGCTCTTCTAGCCTCCCGTCTTCCCCTTCCCGTAGTAGCACTCTCTTCGAGGAATCGTAAGAATCGTAAGACGCTTCTTCGGGAACGTAGTCCGACGTTGGTATTCCTACATCTTCTGGCCGTGTTTCCCGCAAAGGTGCGCCGTATAATCGTTCATATAGCTTATATTCTTCTTCATTTAAATAATCTTTTGGTAGAGTGTCGCCAAATGCGTGTTTCGCTTGCCGAACTGTAATTTCAATATCGACCGATTTTATAGGAGTATCTGTTGGCTGCGTATCTTGAAGTTTATGTCTCGTCGAAGAGAAGAGGCGCACATTAGTCCTTCGGCTCGATGGCAAACTTCTAATACTTGGATACGTCGACCGAGGCAGGGTTCGTGGAGCTTCAGATCGCAAGCCAGCAAAACCGTTCTCGAATAGATTGAGAAGCCGAAGCCTACACTGAGGGCACGAGCCCTGGGATTTCGCCGCAGTAAGCATGGTGCTCCTCGTCCCTGGACTTTAATGTTAAAGAAAAAGACGAAAGAAATTGCGAAGGCAAAGATTCGAAAACGACTTTTTCATATGAAGGAAATTTTAGAGTCTAAAAAACTAGTTCATGTACCCTGGAAAGGTCCATCCACTTAAAAGGCGGGCATTAGAATATCACCCCGCACTAGACTCGTAGACCCATAGTTTACAAGGCCTAACGAAGCTTATAGATCTAGCGGCTATTGCCATGCTGCCATGCAGCCCATGCCGGCCAATGCGACCGCCCTATAGCAAGCAGGTAGAACGATAAGAATTGCACTAAACATAGAATCGACCTATAATCTACCTACCTGAAGTACACAATAAAGTTTAGCAAGACACTTATTCAAACCCCTTGATGGAAGGATTTAACTTCATTAAAGTCAAAGTCGATTAGGTCGCTAAGCTAATTCCCGTACCCAGGCTATAGATGATACATATACCCGATATCTACTATGCGGGATCAAGCAATCTTCACATCCACCCCGTCTATTTAGCTATTTGGTAAGATCAGCCAGCGTCCTAACCCCGCTAGGTCGAGCAGAACCGCCCTGTCCGCCAACTTTCTGCCCCTTGATATCGATCGGTGCCGGCGGTGCTCCTGGGTTGTTGAGATTGAATTGCGACCTTTCCGCCGCTTTATAAGGGTCGAACTAATTAGCAATATTAGCATTATGTTATGTCAAGTAATTCGCCAAGAATAAAGTTCCGCGGAGTGGTATGACTTACCGAGAATAATGACACGAAGTAGAGTCCGAAGAACGTGAGAATTGCGTTGAAGATATTGAAAGGGCTGAATTTCCGCGGTTGACCACCTAGCGACTGACCGCCACGTCTTACAGGCGTGCTGGAAGAAGACGAGCTACCTCCTAACGTTCTTCCGGGTGTAGTAAAAGAAGCGCCCGGCGCACTAACGCTGGCTAGCTTGACGGCCTTCTCGACGGCAGAAGTCAGGGCTGGGGGGTTCGCGCCCTGGATCGTCTCAATTACGGAACCGTTCTTGAAGATGAGGAAGGTCGGCATCGCGCGTACGCCGTGGCTCTGGGCAATGGATTGTTGGTTGTCAACGTCGACTTTACAGAAGGTTATCTTCCCAGGCTTGGAGTATTTAGTCGATAGCGATTCGAAGGTAGGCGCCATCATTTTACAAGGACCACACCAGTCGGCGTAGACTATATTGATCCATTTGTAAGCAGCTAAGAGGGATTGTAGGCAATGCGACGGGTAAGAACTTACAGTCTGTGACCACGATGGTCGAAGATCCCAAGATGCGTTGCCATTCATTCGAAGAGCTGATATTCACCGTCATTTTGACTACCTTGTTTCGTTGAAGTGTATTGTGGCTATTGTGTTGTTAACTTGAAGACTCGGCGAAGTTGCTGGAATCGTTGATGGATGGACGGATTTATAAGTGGATTTGTTGATTAATGACGGGATGCGGGAGAAGATCCCCCGTCTGGTCCAGGTACCTCATCCTGCGCCCTCGGGTACCTCCTAAGGTACCTATGCAAGTGGGTGACAAAAAAATTTACATACTTTGAATCTCCTTAACATATACTTCAACTTTAAAGAAGTATTTTACAGCACCTAATATTCGAATTTAATTTTGAAATTATATCCTTAATATTAAAAAGTTAGAAATATTTTTATGATTTTTTTTTCAATATTATACGTTCAGTTTGGTGTTGAAATTAATAATAGGTATAGATGTAAGTGTTAGTGGAATGAGTAGGAGACTGCAAATTAATTTGTCACCCACTTGCTATGTATCTAGGTACCTAGGCACGCAACGCCACACTGCTAGACGTACAACCTCTGGAGTCCGAAGTACCTTCTCATCTAGATGGATGTTGCATAACATGAATTATTATTAATTTTAGTTGAACTTATTATTAGTTCCCATTTCAATAACTACACATTTCTCTGGTAAGTTTGAATACCCAGTTTCCAAATTTCCGATGTGTAAATCTTATTTAACGCGCCTTTTATATTAATCTTCTATGATTTCTCAATTTATGGCTATCTTGAGTTTTCATGGCGCTTGAGCTTTATATTCCGACGTGTATCAGGAGTGCAGCTCATCCATTACACTTCCCACCTCTTAACACCCCCTTTAAGGGTTTCCACTACCGGCCAGGCCAGAACTTGCAAGATTAACATAAGGTATCTAACGATCTATGGGCAAGATAATCAATGTGACGTTGATGGCAAAATTATCGTACGAGACAAATATTCGGGTTGGATAATACCAGAATCGTTGACGTAAGTGTCCCGAGGCGGACCAAGAAGTAAGGAAACAACTTTGTTGTTCCGCGAGGAACCTATCTACAACTATGGCTAAGAGCGACTACATATAGAACAAGTCCTTTGTTCAATATGTAGCACAGGCTAGAACCCTGACAGTTCGATCATCTAGTTCACACCAACAACTCTGATCAAGTAGTACTACAAATCAACATCACCGACATAGAGGGCGACTATAGATAATATGCAAATAGCTACATGCCATTTGTAATAAATCCCGCGGAATGTATCGGGAAAGGGATATTAGCTATACCAAGGTGTTGCCAAAAGAGAAAGGGCACTCAAGACCGAATATGAGTAAATAGCTCAGTAGCCGAGAGAGGTCGAGAAAAGTTAGAAATAGAGGGTTCGAAACCGCAGATAGTATCACGGTAGTAGGGATAAATACCCTTATCAAGTCTATCGATCGAGTCCTATCGAGAACATTGAAAGGGTAAGCAGGTTTGCTTTTTTTTAAAGTCCAGCGAGTTTAGAGCGATTCTGTCTCGGGATCGTCTTGGGGATAAGTGTTCTACAGTTGTAGTATTCGTATATACCTGGGTTCCGGCCACTTTTATGGTGAATAAGATAGAAATAAATGCGTTGATGGCATCCGACACTTAAGAGCTTTACCTTCTTACCAGATATATCTGCTAAACTATAAGTATATGCGTCTACTAGGCACCTAAGGCCTAATCTAAAACTCACAACTGGCTTGTGCATTAAGAAATAACTACCATTCTTGATTCCAAAGTTTTATTTAATACAATACCTACCACTTAGGTTGCCAGCTCCCAGTATGAGATCGTATTAGCGTGAGTCTTTGGATATGGAGGTGAGTACATAAGCTATGGTGAGATCTGGAATGCCTCACTTCCTCCCCCCTCATAATCACAAAGCTAGGCAGGTACCTACCTACCTAAGTTAGTATACATAATGTCCGAGGAGGGTAGAAAGTCCAATGGCTAGTTAGAAAATATGAAAGCAACAGAAATAGTTGGTACCTATTCTTTATACTTGTGCGGGGTGGGGGCAGATATAAGACAGCAAACAAAGGGGGCCTCGATATATTCGCTTGTATTAGGAATGACCTGTCTCGTATCAGCTACCCTATGAGCACGCCACTCAAGCTGACCTTATTCAACCCTTATAACATGTCCAAGCCTTTCTGATAGCTTTAACATTTCTCCTTTTCACGCTTCACCCCCATTCGCTCCATATATCCATCTTTTTCGATTGTCTTGGCCTAGCCTGCTCCGTCCATCCTCGACGATGGCCCTCACCGCAGGTGGAGTGCAAATAACGATTGTGGGCATTGTGACAACTTGTCTCTCGCTCATTTTCCTCGGGCTGAGACTATGGTCAAGACATATTCTGCGGACGCCTCTTGCTCATAACGACTATATGACGATCGTGGTGTTTTTTCTCACGGCGGCTTTGGTCTCACTTTGCATCGCAGGTACTGTACTGCTTAAGCTCTTTAAACAACAATTTTGCGATGAAAACTAAGATGGCACGATAGCTAGCTTTGCTGGTGGGTTCGGATATCAACTTGAGGAAATAGCGATGACAGACCCTCACTCCTTTAAACACTTCTTACAGGTTAGTGGTTCGTAAACTTTTTCCTACTCGCTTGCGTCTAATTCTTTTCGTATGGTAGCTATTCGTGACTGCCGAAATACTCTGGGCGGTGGCGAATACGGGTGTTAAGTTCTCAATTCTCTCCCTTTACACAACTCTTTTTCCCAACCCCAAGTTTATACACGTCTGTTACGCGACAATGGCTTTTACTGTGGTTTTCATGCTTGGCTCACTCATGGGGACCTTTTTCTGCTGCGAACCGATACAGTATGCCTGGGACAAAAGCATACCGGGCGGAAAATGTGTAGGGCAAAGAATAGCGGGCTTCGTCTCCGGTGTCACTAACCTTGCTATTGATGTTTTCGTAGTATTGTTGCCTATGCCCATGCTATATCGTTTACACATGTCTCTGGGAAGCAAACTTGCAATCGCCGTGATGTTTGGCGTCGGTGCTATGTAAGTATCGCAACCTTAATGGGACGTATCTGGTATATCGACTTCTGACTACCTAATTTCTATAGTATCTGGGTGGTATCTTTATTACGCGTCCTCTGGATTTTTAAGGATAACACTATTTATGGCCAATATGCTACCCCGCTTGGTGTTATTTACTCTATCTTGGAGCCAACCCTTGGAATCATGAATGCATGCGTTCCGACCATTAGGCCTGCTACGCATAAGCTTTGTAGCTTTAGACCGACTCAGCGGATTAGGAAAGTCAGTATCACAGCAAGGTCCGGCGTAACAACAGACCAAGAACGCAACGCCTATCTTTCACCACACGACGACGTCAGTATTAATTACTCATTTTCAGAAAATATTACCCCTTTAAATAGTCCTCTTGGGGAAAATGGACTCGTAGGGAGTTCAGGGAATGGAGGTGCTATAACTATTACAAGACAATGGGAAGTAACTGCGGGGAGTTAACAGTAGATTGAGCCTCTGCTTAATAGTAATGATACATAACCCATAATTCAGTACTATAATTGTAATAGTGGGTGGTATAATGCATATTTGTACGACACAATCAACGTGCATTAGTTGCCAATGCTTTGACGATAACCAAATGGAATCTGTTGCTCGCTAAGGGCCTGATTATGAAGTCAAGTCCGCTTCAGGACTCCTGAATAAATTCATATTTGTTTAATCAATATTAAAGATAAGAATTTACTATGTTTATCTAGCCTGATGTAAGTCAACCGCGGGAGATTCGAATAAACTGCTTGCGGGGTTTCAGTTATAATTATTTTAGGCTCAAGTTAGCTACCACCGGGATATAACGGACACGAATGAAAATATTCTCTACCCTAGTAGGTTTCTACCTAGAGCTATTGCTGGTGTACCTTTGTCCATATCTAGGTATTTAGGCTAATATCAGATTCTCATAGAATGCGGGTATGTGGAGTATGAAGTTCAACACGGTGCGTTAAGCACTATATCTAAATACGGTCTCTAGGCCTTAGGACTCAATTTGTAAGCTATATACAGTTTAAAAAGCGGGATATGTACATTTCCGACGATGGATTGCGTACTATTGGTTCTATGAAAGGGAGCTGAATTACGCGTCACATCCAACGCGAGTAGAGCCGACAGCAACATCGTCGTACCAGAAGGTGTTAGTGTCGCCTCCGTAAGACTCCCAGCCGAAGTAGACACCGGTGATCTTAGGGTTGGCGGAGCCTCTCTGCCACTGGCCTGCGTTGGCGTTGTTGCTGCCGGCTTTTACGGTAAGACCTTCGATAGCCTCGCCGTTTAGCCAAGTCTCGATGGTACCGTCAGATCCCACGTGATATTCAAAACACTGCCAGTCACCGGTCGGCAGGGCGGTGGATGCGGCAATACCTTGCGGTGAGAGGTCGGGAAGGGTGGCATCGTCGGATTCACGGTTGTACATTAGAATCTTGCTCTGCCCACCAATTCGGAGGTGCTTATTGGCGCCTTGAGAAGAGTCGGGCATAGTGATGAAGGAGACGTGAGAGTCAGTTAGGGCCTTGGAGGCTTTGCTGCAAGGGGATTGTTATTAGCATGACCTTTCGTTAAAAATTGGCTCGCCCCTTAACTATCTAGCAGTAAAACTCACAGATAAGTCCTCACGTAGACATCTCCGCTGGGGACCTTTGTCGTGCCAAAGAAGATGTGTCCACAGTAACCACCTGCACCATCGACCCTCACGGAGTTTTTTCCACTGTGAGCAGTAGAGCTATCAAGCGTAACCGTGCCGCCTTGGTTACAGTCGTTCGCATATGTAGGCCATGCGGCTTCGTCTAATCCGCTCTCGAAGTCATCAGAGACTTGAGCGAAGGAAAAGGGCAAAAGAGCCAAGGCGAGGAGACCGAATTTGTGCAACATTGTCACGGATAACTTTTCCTGGGTGATGAGTGAAGGTACGGTGAATGAGACGAAGAGATCCAGAGACATGGCGAAATGAAGGTATTTACGTAGGTAGGTCAATACCTATGCTCAATTTCGCATCCCGGGCGTCCTCCTTCCGTTGCCGCATGGTTGTATTTACCATCTCCCTCCGTCCACCCTCTCTTCTCCATAATTCGGAACATGAAACCGGGTTTTCCGAATATACGGCCCGCTCTCCGAATAGCAGGTGGGCGCGAATCGATATTCCCCCATCATCGGTTCGATGAAAATGGATTTATTCGCTTGATGAGGAGATTATTCTAGAATAATTTATAGAAATAGGAACAATTAAAAGTCACGTAGCTGGTATCTTTCGCAAGTGTATGATGATTGCTCTCAACTCAATAATTAAGGAGTTCTCTCATTTACCATAACTATGTGTTGGATACCTAGGTATCTATATCAGCAATTGGGACGGAGCTTCGTACGGCGCATAAAATTTAATTAACGTCGTAGAGGAAATATTCGAAATCTAGAGATGAGTTTACTCCAACGTCCTCGTATCGTCTGCGCCTCATGGACTCATTTTCGGGATGTCCAAAAGATATATCGGCCTAGCCTTCAGGTTGGGGGTGGCATGGTGCCAGAGTATAATGAAGGTTTAGTTTATATGATCAAGTTATTATACGATTTCTTTCAATAGCTTTTCATAATAATAATAAACATTTAAAGATATTTTAATCCGCGTAGCGTTGCAGAATTGATTGTATGGATTTCAGGGGAGATTAATTCAAGAAATAGTTATTAGACGTGATTGGGCTACCTGGCTACTTGATCCTTGTGGGGGTCCACTAACTTGCTATACCTGATATGGAATGCGGTGAAGTAGGTGGTAAGGAGTTTTGCCGGCAAAACTTTTCTATGGTCAATTCCAAGCTGGAAATTTTACTTTGTGTTACAAGTGAGCTCATAATTCCTACATACCTGCCTTCTCATACCTTAAGTAATTCACATATCATTTCAAAATAAAAAATGGCGAGCTATGAACAGGATAGACAAAAGGTGTGTGACCATCATAATACTCTCATTTAATACATAAAATCTAATATGTTTCCAGAAACGTCGCCTGACGAAAGACGGCGATTATGTCGATACGTCGAAACCAACTGCTTTCTTCAAGCCTATCCAAGGTCGCGATTGGACCATCTCCGTAGCTGTTCCGGGGAGCGTATTATCAACGTTAGTCTCCTCTTACGACGTATCCGGGGATTTCCCCGTTAGACAAGCCCACTAAATCCAGATCTTAGCTGTCGCCGAGATGACCAGCGCACAGGCGTCGTTTCGCACATCGCGCGAGCTCTCGCTGTGTTTAGTATAGATGAAATCGTCATATTTGACGACTCGCATCCGGATACGCGACCTAGACACGTTGACCCCGCTGGTTACACGGGCGATATTGACCCTTGCGGATACCTTGATCACTTATTACAGTATCTAGAGATGCCGCCTTTTATGCGACGGACGTTACTGCCCATCCACCCTAATCTTAAAGGTGCGGGGCTCATGGCAAGCTTGGACATTCCCTCGCACCCTCATTCTACTGACTGGCTTCCGTATTGCGAGGGTGTTACAGTGGGTGGAACATCTAAAGGTGGTAAGGGGACGCTTGTGGACGTCGGTAGAAAGGAACCGGTGACAATTAGCCACGAGGTTCCTCCTAAGACACGGATTACCGTTAAGATAGATGAGAATGATTCATCGAAGGCGGAACCGGTAGACCCTAGCGCGCCCCGTGTCGAAGGTGGTTACTACTGGGGATTCTCCGTGCGGCGCTGCGATTCACTCGCCAAGGTCTTTGAAGAGTGCACTTACGAGGGCGGCTACGACTTGAATATCGGGACGTCTGAACGTGGCATTTCTATATCGGAAGCGTTCCCGGAACGAAAGAAAAAGGACGCGGTGGCCTTCAATCACCTTCTCATCGTCTTTGGTGGTCCTCGAGGCCTAGAGAACGCCGCAGAAAACGACCCGGAATTGAATGGCATGGGGATCGTCAAGGGGCGAACGAAGGAACTGTTTGATCATTGGGTCAATATCCTACCGGGACAAGGGAGTAGAACGATTAGGACGGACGAGGCACTATTCATCGGCTTGGCAAGCTTACGGAAAATATGGGAGGGAAGGTAGATGGTTGTGATATCGACGGCATTGTCAAAACAAAAAGCTACCTAAGATATGATGTCCGCTAAGGACTACTTTTTCTCAAAGGCAAGTAATCGATACCCTATTCGACATTGGTTACTAGGATAAGTCTTGCTATTGTTCGGAGCGTGGCCCAATCAATGACAAATTAATATCATCAGCCTTCAGTTCCCATCCTTTTCCCCTGAATCGCTTCGGCCAAATCCCATTTCGGCCTGGGGCTAGAATTCCGTTCGGATCTAATACATCTTTAATCGTCTCATTAAAGCGCATAAACGCCGAATCGTTCCAGTTGTATGTCCCAGCTACTTGGTCGGCGAAAAGAATGTGTGTGCGATACTCGCCGAACCCCTTTTCTGCGCATTCCTTTATCATTTCCCTCATAAGCTTAACAGCGGAAGCTTTCATATTCGCGTCAGCTCGATCGTATATTATGTTCGTGATGTAATGGATTTCGCGGCCCGCGACGCAAAGTGTAGGAAACAAGTCGAAGCCATGGCGTTCGTGCGCCTTGACGATTATCTCGTGGATAGTCCGTGCATCCTTACCACGCGTCGGCGCTATCGGACTAAAGAATAAATGCCCACTGTTTGGCAGCCAATTGAGCCAATCAAGCTCACGGAGGACAGGAACGCCACTGCAAACTAATGCGCGATCGTGTAAATAGTGATCAGGGGGGAGATCCGTGGGTAGGAAGAATCTAGAGCCGGGAATCTTGAAAAATGCGGCCTTGATAACCTCTAGTTGCGCTGCAATGGATGCAGATGGGCCGTATTGTGTTCCATAAAAGACCCAGGAACAATCACCTAAGGGCAACTTCTCAGCTGCAGATCGAATCTCTTCGCGCGTCATGGGACTAGAGCCGTCATGAAAATCCGACTTTCTTCGACCGGTAACATTAAGCTCCTGAATTACATGACGCAGCTGCGGAATATTTCCCAATATACCCTTCTGCGCCAACGGCCGGATGAGATCAACGATTTGCTCAAAGTCGTCATCGCGCGGGAACGTAAAGCAATAGGATTGGTGTTCCGTTTCTGGCATCAGTTGAATTCCCATCTTAGTCACGATGCCAAAATTACTCTGGGAGAATATGCCGTCGATGGATGGGCCGAAGGCGTGCTGAAACGACTGCCAAGTAGGATTGTCCGCCCCGTCTGGGCCTGGTAGAGCGCCCATACCCGTGCGTAGCAATTCGCCGTTGGGTAGGACAATCTCCATGCCGCAGCGGTTCGCGAAATGATCGCCATATGGCGTATAACCTACGCCTCGGTCAATCGCGTTACCTAGCACACTGCCACCACCAAGATCAGGCGTATCGATCCATAACGGGAGCTTTCTATTTTGAAGTTCTTCGTAAAGCCGGAAGTACGTTACTCCAGGCTCAATAAGACAACTCGCGTTCTCAGCGTCGATATTTAGAATCTGGTGCATCCGTTTACCGAGGTCCACCACTACTCCTCCTGGGATTCGGGGTGCTGCACCACCGTAGCCTAGGTTTCTACCGATGGAGATAGGATAAATCGGAATACCGAATTTGTTAGCCCAACGCACCGTCGTCTGGACTTCCTCCGTCGATCCGGGATACACGGCAGCACTACTGACGAGTTCTTCTGGGTCTGTGATATGGAATGCGTCGTGGGTATTCGGATGTTGCATATACCATCCGTCTACCAATGGTTTATCATTTACTTCGACATTTTCGTCTCCTATTGCCCTTCGCAACTCCTTGATGGCTGCTTCAAAGTTCTCCAGAGATACATCTTGTGGAAGGCGTATCGGATTCTTCCTCGGACGACTAACCGGTAACGTGCGGTTTGACAACAGACGGTCTCGTGCCACTTGGGCTTCCTTCTTAAGCCGCACGGGTACACCACTATACTTTTCCTTCATAGAAGGGATTGCCCCTGAGGTAGCTTGCGTTGTCATCATGCTAATAACGAGACTTCTCAACCTACAAAATAATCACTCTTTAATTTTTAGAGAACCCAATTAAGTTTAATATGCTAACTACCTAGCTAGCTACCTACCTTCGAATCTCAACTTCTTATTCAAATTCTCTCAAGGCTCACTACCAATACTATTCTAAGTTCTCCAACACCGAGCTGCACTATGTGAGGATACAGGCGGGGTTAGAATTGGGGAACGCTCGGCAGATATGTCCGGTGAATTGAGCGTCTCATCGCTCCTCCTACCTGTGCAATGTCTAATTGAAATGCTCAATTACATAAATCGATCTTATGCTACCGAAGGCATGTAGCATATTATTTTGGGGATAATGTCGATTGTCCTATCGGACGTTTTCCGAGATACACAATCCGGGTCATATCAGAGTCGCCGTTGCAACATATGCATATTAGCCAACTGTCTTCAACACGCTCTAGACGTTGGGCGCTGGCATATTTCTTCGTTCGAATTTATGATGCGTCAGCATTTCTCTTTTACACGTTCCAATTTAGGTTATGATCTTACAAGTGGAAAGAATATCGATACTTACTCGAATAGCCAACCCTAATAATAGTTGATAGGATCAGTAAAGAGGCTACCTGGCGACTTATCAATTTAACAATCCACATGGCGGCTTCGGCTACCGTCGCGGCATCTACATTCCCGGAGAGGGGTCAGCCCGCCACATATCAGAGGCAGGGATCTTTCTGGGTTCCCTTCTTCGTAAGCTGGGGCACCCATAACAGTTTGAAGATATATAAGATAAAAACCCGGGGATGTGGGTCGAAAACCATGTACCGTCGCATCGATACAATCTGCCATGGCAGAATAGGAGTAGCTCGACGTATCTGGGTTGTTATTGGCGGCCTCTTGGCGGGAAATCTGCTGATGCCCCCTTCCGGCATGAAAAAAAGAGAATCGTCATTGTAGCCGGCCAATTCTGGCTCTAGATATGGAGACCCCCGGATTTCCATGAAGGCTTGTCCCGCCGAATCGTACCCATCCCCAAAATCCACCGAATTTAAACCTAGTGGTATAATACTATATATGGTAGCAGACCTTTCCCATCATGACTATAAACGGTATGGAAAAGGACCCTATCAAAGGTGAGTTAACCAAATCAACTCAGTTCTGCCACAGGTTTTCCGATATTAATGCAGTTGCTAAATGAACTAATTATAAGTTATTGTTATCGGCGCTGGTCTTGGCGGATGCGCCTGCGCACTGGCCCTTAAACATCACGGGCACGACGTAATTGTGTATGAGAAGCTAAGGGCATTCCGACGGCTGGGCGACTCGCTAGGACTAGGAGAAAATGCACTTAAGCTACTTGAACGGTGGGGAGGCAAGTCTCTCTATCACAAGTTGACTAGCATCGGGAACCAAGCCCCTGATATGCAAATTCGCCGCTGGCACGATGGTAAAATTCTGGCACAGCAACCGTTGATGGATATGGCAGGATATATTGGGCATCGTGGGGACTATCACGAAGCCTTTATCCAAGCTGTTAAAGACGCCGGCATAGAGATCCAGATGGGCAAGGAGGTTGTCGCATACGATGAGTCGAAACCCAGCATAATATTCGCTGACGGCACAGAACTTGTGGCAGATCTCATCGTGGGTGCCGATGGTATTAAATCTCGTGCGCGAGAGCTTGTATTGGGATTCGAAGACGCTCCAAAAAGTAGCGGGTACTCATGCTACCGAGCATATTTCCCAGGGAAGCACCTACGAGAAGACCCCTTATGTCGAGAATTTGTCGACCACGACTGTGTTAATATTTGGTATGTCCCAAAAGATTTTTCGTAATGCCAAGTTATCCTGAAGCGTATACTAAAAACAATAATCCAGGATTGGAGAGGATACGCATCTTGTTCAAAATACTCTTCGGGGTGGAGACGAGTTTAACTGGATTGTAACTCGCAAGCTATCTCATGAAGCTGACATGGTGATCAAGGAGTCGTGGTTTCAAGAGGGAAATATGGATGAAGTCAAGAAGTCCTTGGAAGACTTAGATCCACGCATACGCGCTGCTGTTGAGAAAACAGAATCTTGTCTAGATTGGAGTAAATATCACCCCAACACGATCGTACTATGGCATCTAGCTAATACCTTCGAATTCAAGAAATCTGCTACAGAGACCCTCTCCCTACCTGGGTATCCAGGAGCCATAGAATTGCGCTGTTGGGAGATAGTTGCCATCCCCATTTGCCGACAAGCGCACAGGGCGCGAGCCAAGCAACAGAAAGCGCCGGCGTGCTTGCGGTTTGTCTGAAATTAGCTGGGAAGGACAACATTCCTCTAGCCGTAAGAAAATTCCCGCAATTTCCGCCCCGCCATTGAGACGATTTACTGACGTAATTTACTCGTTGATAGACAAGATGCTACGAGAAGCTACGATTCGCGAGGACTAGGGCGAGCCAAACAAACGGGGAGGATCTGAGAGACCGCTGGCATAACGCTCTAAAGAACGTGGACGAGGGCGTAGAGATTGACCCCGAAAGTGTAAAGATGCGTAATAGGTGGTTATACGCGTTTGATGCGGAAGCAGATACGATTGAGCGCTGGGGTGAAGTTTCGGTGTTGGTTTCGGATGAACTCAAGGCTGGGAAGATTACGCCGTTGTGTTAGAGTCACGTACGGGGAGTTATACACAGGCAAATATATGCTATACACTTTTTATTATATAGTTAGATTTGACATCCAGAGGTATTTCCCCTATATCGCCTTATTGTTCGTAAATTCCTTGTATGGTTGTGAAGTCATCCCTAGCTAGCTTATCCACCTCCTCTCATTCAAAGGGACCACCCACTTCGAGGCCGATTTCTTTTATTGTGTACTTACACTTCAAATTCGAGACCTGCAATGACATTTAGTATCCTATCAAAACAGCTAGAACCAATGTAGCAATCCAGCTAAGCATTAATAACTCCAACGTCTTGAGCAGTTCATGAGTTCTCCTCTCTGCCTCTTCATAATCGCCCATCTTCGGTAAGCTACCCTTAATCCCAGGCGCCTTTCCCGCCCAGAAACCCCGGATATGTTCTCTCGCAAAGTAGATAGCGGCGATGGTCGCCACCGGAGCGAGGTATCGCGGCAAAAAGCCATACGTCGAGCCCTGACGAGAGAGTAGCCCCGACATGAAAAATGAGAACAATAGCGTGACAACGCCGGTAGTCTGCGTGGCGTATGTTTTCTGGCGCTGACGCTCGGCCTCGCTGGATACTTTGGCGAGCTTCTTGGTTGCGTTCTCGTATTTTTGGAGGTTGGTGATGGCGATATAGGACTGCTTGCCGCCGTACGCCGCCAGCGCGGCTTGGGCGAGGTGAAGAAGCTGTAAGAACATCTCTAGCGCTGCTGGGGATATGTTGCAGTGCCGTTGAAGGTATAAAACGCAAAGCGGTAGACTTGGTGTATTGGATGGTTTTTGGATTATTTATTAGAAATAATTGGCCTGGTCTTGTTTGAAATATTCGTACTTTTCGTATTTATATTCTCGGTTGGAAATAAATAATGACGATTGAATTACTGGATTTTATGACGTAATGAAACCGGCCTAAGAGCAGCACTAGGATCCTACAACTAAGCTAATCCTGCCCCCTATTCTATCCCATCTAGCATCTTAGGTTGGTATAGGATGTAGTTATTTGAAGATATTCCTACGCTTCGCATCTCTATGCTTTTAGATATATATAGGTATAGGTACTCCCTAATTTTATCGAAGAAATCACTTATAAATTTCATTTTCACTCATTAGGCTTGCGAACGGTCTGCGAATTCATTGCTAGCGTATACCTAAAAGGTAGGTAGATACCTATTACACATCACTATCTTCTGCCAAATTATAGGAATATTATATTCCCAGACATTTGGCAACCTAACCATGCCGTTAACAGTACCTGGGAACACGACGGAACTCTACATAAGTCCTGTTCTTAACCTCCAACGGTAATAGATACTCCAGAGTCAACTACTACTGTTTGGCCGTTGACAAAGCTCGCTCCAGGGCCAGCTAGAAAATGGATTACATTCGCAATTTCTTCGGGGGCCGCTGCTCGTCCCAAGGGCATGGCTTTACTGAGGATATCGGCTATCACAGGCTTAAACTCCATGGCGGTTCGCATCAATGGCGTGTCTGTATATCCAGGGCAGACTTCGTTGATCCGGATATTATTTCTCATATTCTCGATTGCTAAAAGTTCTGAGATTAACATATGTACGTAATTCGCCGGAGTCGGGGTAATGTCAGATGTAAGAATGGTTATCCTTACCAGCCGTCTTTATTATACCCCTCGCAGCAAATTTGCTCGCGGTGTAAGGTATAGAATTAGGTGAGCCAACAACCGATGATAAGGAGGTAACGCTTATGATAGAACCTCGACCTATGCTTCGGCGGCCGTTGCGTCCTTCAACATAAGCTGGCTCCTGGTCCTTCATGGCGAGAATTTCCTCTTGGAGGCAATGCAGAATGCCTTTGGCGTTCACGTCGTGTAAAGCGTCATAATGAGAGTCAGTAACGCTCTGCGTATTGCTCTCATTTTGCAATGGGATCTGCAGTAGTATATGAGAAAGGCTGAATTCATATTTGGGGCATTAATGTCGCGTAAGCATGCGCGTAAAGCGATAGGTGATATACCAACCCCTGCAGTGTTGATCGCGTAATCAATCCTAGAGAACTGATTCTTGACCGTATCTACCATAGCCTTCACAGACGTTCTGTCTCGGACGTCGACCGCTATAGCCAACGTCCGGTAATTTGCCGCTGTTGCTATTGACTTGCTCTTCTCCGAAGCTTCGGAAGCAGCCGGAAAGTTCAGGTCCGCAAACACAACAACTTGCGCGCCCCTTTCTGCAAACGTCAGGGCAGTCTCAAGGCCTATTCCGCTTCCTATTCATCTTTTTAGCTGCTATTATATTTATAAGATGGAATTAGTTAGGGTCTTTCTCTACATACCGGCACCAACAACCAAAGTTACACCATGGACATCCATATTTGAAAGATATTGCTAATAAGTAAAGTTAAGCCAAATACAGCATCTGGAGACCGACCGATTCTTGAATGTCTATAAAAGCAAAGGAAAATGCAGAAGATAGTCGGTTCCACGAAAGTCCTAGGGAGGGGTTGAAAATGATAAATGAACAAAGGGAGTGTAAAGCGATATAGCTATTTGCTGACATGGCGTCTAATAAATGACCTTCGCCGACGCGCAAGCCCTATGCAGCTCTTGTAACACAGGACCGGGTATATCATCTCGTTGGTCTATTCGGCTGCATTCGCCCCCAATATTTGTTTGTTGTAGACTTTGTATTACAAACCCGGCCTTGTCGGAAGTGCACGAGACTGCGCCTTGGGCACCATCTTGGAATAACAGGGGATTTATTCATAGGCGCTCCATCTCGATCTATTAGGTGAGGCACACGGCACATTCCCTTGCATAAGTGAGTTCCAACAGCGTCATGTCCTTTGTCCTGTAGGATTGGCCCTAGTGTGAGCCACTGGCTACCGGCATGTAATGCGAGTCAGTCCATTAGGACTTTATTTACATGTACTCTACCCAGGTAGTCATTTAAAATGGGGGTTCTATTAACACCCTTTCCTGTACTATACTTGAGTCAATTTGGTCTCTAAATTCCATCCATCTGGGTTCACCAAATATCTCGTACAACATACCTAATTATAACTATATCCATACCTAATTAAATAAGAATTGTTTAATACGATGTATTTAGTAGATCAGATAAGCTCGTAAATATTGTATATATTTTTTTCTTTAGAAGATAATCCATTATTGTAAATTAATCCAAAATATCACGAAATATAAGCACTTCTATACTTTTTTAAGTACCTAGGTAGGTACCTTAGGTATCGTACCTAAACATTTCACGCACATATATAGGTACACACCATAAATACAGAACAGAAAATGTGATAAAGCCCCAAAAAGCGGTACTACCATCCACTGCAACGTGAGTTACGAATAGCCCACGGAGATAAGTACGATTTCGGAGGGATTACGCGATCGCAGTGGCAAGGTTTTCCCCAATACAAGCACGGTTCCTTCCGGATCCTACCTGTAGCTAGCCCGGCAGAAAGAGGTCTTAAGTGATGAGATTCAAGATTATTAGTGAGTTAATAGTTTCATAGTAAAGAAAATTGATAAAAATAATGGTACTGAACTTAATTATTATATATTAAATATTATTATTGGCTATTGTTTATTAATGCGTTGGTAAGGAGGGTTTATCTTTATGTATCCGCCTCTGGGTGTCACTGTGTACGCTAGCTAGATACCTAGGTAGGTAGGTAGGTACCTAAGTAATACACACGCCCTTCGGACGTTAACAAGATCATTGGCATCCTTTTACCAGTTATCAAGCTAGCTAAGGTAGATATCCAAGGCCTTTCGACCAACGGGCCTAGCAGCGCGCTGAACAACTAAGCTACCTACCTACCTACCTAGGTACCTAGGTGGATAAATATATGTAGGAATATAGGCGCTGAGGAGGTAGGCCGTAACTGCTGCTACGGGATTTGTAAGACTAAAGTGTAGGCTATCCATCTATATTATCCAACGATCAAGTACAAATTAGTATTTATATGGCTCTAAAGCGACTTCTTACTAACTTCAAAGTTATTCCTGACGTGTTTATATGGCTACACTGACCCAGAGGAGCCCCCAGCTATCTTCGTCTGTTGTCCACCTTTGATGTAAGTCAATGTAACATCGTTGACGACATATATCCTGTCAGAGTCCTCACCAGTTGCTACCACAGCCGTTGGATCCGCTTCAATTCTGCCGGTGTTAGAAACATTGTCGAGATGGGTAAGGGGTACCTCAGTAGAGCTACCAGTGTTATAGGACTGCTTAGATTGAGGAAAGCTTTCACTGGCACTTGGCAGCCGATACCCCATAACCCTCCAGTTGGTGAATACTTTAGTATTTTTCCCGGAACCAACAGATAAATCGCGTGTGCTAAAAAGAGATATTACACCGCCTCGCGACAAGCGCTTCAAAAGATAAAACCAGCTTGGGATGCAAATAGATAGAACAGATACGGATATTTCGGCAAGCGACCAGGACAGCTCAGGTAGCTGATACCACGAAATGTCTGGATCTCCTAGATGCTTCTTGGTGGAAATATAGGAAGCTAGTCGACCTAAAGACGTAACCCAAGTGCTGTAACAGCGTGGAGTTATTAGCCACCCGAAAGCTTTCACCAAAGCAAGAGTGAGAACAAAGTAAATGATAAAATATTGATGCATACCTATAGCCAGTAGCGAAAGCAAGTATCAGACCCAGTGTCTTCTTTTTGCTCATCTGGAGACGCCACAGGATTGGCATGGGAAGAAGTAGGATCATCAGGTCCGTAATTACATCCAGAAGCAAACCAGCCAACAGTAAGCCGAAGTTTGTATAGTCATTTTCGCACTTGCCATCCATCTCTGGGTGCCAATACTTTTCGGGTGGGACACATGCTACTATCTGGGCTGGCAACTTAAAGAGGATAAAGGCCAAAACAAGCCCAAAAGTGATGCCGTATGCTATTTTAAAATTCCTTGAGCGCGAAGAAAATACTCGATAATAGAAAAGAAGTACGGATGACTTGGCAAAAGTGATTCCCAAATCGAAAACGATTTGCGAAAAGTAGAGCAGTTTGAGGAGCTCTGTTACGTCTTCTTTCGAAGTATAAGCTTCAAAGTGTTTCCCCAGGCCTAGCTCTACGCAGCGAAGAGTAAAAGCACAGTTGACCATACAGCAGCCCTAGGTTTTTCATATTGTCAGTGAACAGTTTCATGATGGTTAACAACTTATTGTGTCTTTAAACTCACCCAAGCTAGAAGGGCCAGCCAATCATCCCACCAGAATTTCACCTTGGAACTGGTGATTGTACGGGCCCAAAACCTGAGGCAGATGGCTACTGTGGGAATAACTGCCATGGCAATCCCGAGCCGGCGGATTAAAGGGCCACGAGTCTCGGTGAGATCGGTTTCCCCCATAGCTATGGATATATTTGTGACCTTTTAAGATCGTATACCTGAGGTATGATAAAGTCGAATATCAAAGGACAAGAGCAGAGTCTCAAAGTATTATGTTATCTTAAACGATGAATGGTAATGGTTATAATGTTAAAGAATTACGATTGTAAGGCTTTGAAAGAGGTATGAACAACTGCAAGAGTAGGTACAACACATGGTAATTCTAAGATTACGTCCTAAGCATAACTCTAACCACGTATCAGCCAAAGGCGGATTACCCTAAAAGTAAAGTTGCGGCTTTAACATAGCGAGTGGTCAGGTATATCCGGCTCTTCTTTCGGATCTTACAACATCGAGTGATAGGTCTAATTAACGACAACCGGATCGATGCATTTTCTTGCAGCGCGACATATAGAGGCGGCTTACCAACTCCACCCATATCTAGAGAACCAAAACAGCCATATGTGCGTAATGGATTGTGCAGGTCATTTGGGGGCGAGGACTCCTATTGCTCCCCACGCCGGCAGACTGAGACTGTTACACGATTTAGGATCTCCCGTGCTCTCTACAGTAAATAAATGCCGATCTTCGGTAACGAATACAATGGGCAGGATAATGATTGGCTTCCGGGAGGAGATAAATCATCACGCCAATCCATACGGGGAACGCCCGGGGCGAAGACCGTAGGCTGTGGTGTCGGTAATCCAGATAGGTGTGGAGTGAGCTTATCAAGTAAGACGCCGCTATCGTCAGCATGATATACTATCAGTCTAAAGTCCTAAATAGCATCCAGGAAAAAGAATCCAAAAACAGTTTCAACTTTCAATACTACAACCACTTACTACGTATTATTGGAGCTGAAGTTATCACCGATACGGTACATAATGCTAGAATCTAGTTGGGTGCGGATCTATCCAGCCGCGCGTAACCATTGGGAAAGGTAGGCCAACATGTTTGAGCCTACATGATCCAAAGAAAGACTGGTGAAGTGGTTGTACATTCCACCCTTTAACTTGCTAGTAAACGACAGCTATGTGAGGAGTTTCTACCTAGGTTACGTAGTGTGCTACAGAATTTATATCAATATACCAGTTGGAGACAATAGAAAATCCTAGCGGCGTGTAAGCAAATAATTTTGCAGATCTATTTTAATGAAGAGACAGTGAGACGAAGGTCAAACAAGTGTCCTCGCCTAGGAGTCATGCTTTCTTATAAAAATAAAGAGACAAATCCGTAGCTGATTCTTAGTTGACTTACATGGATCAAATCCGACCTTACGAATCAACTCAAAAATATTGACACTTTCCATGTTTTCTACCACAATGAATCATACAAAGCCTGCTAATAGGCTACCAAACAATGACGAAAAGGTCCATGAACAACAGGATCCGATAGCAATAGTTGGGATAGGTATGAGACTATAAGCACACTTCGATATGGTTATTATACTAATTAAAGTTTTCGCTTCTAAGGATGGCGTTTACCAGGTGACTCGATAGATGCAGAGAAGCTATGGCAGTTCCTTGTCAAGGGGCAATCCGGGCATGGTCCCGTACCGAAATCCCGATATAATGCTTCAGCATTCTATCATCCCCATCGCGAACATCCCGGATCAATCAACTCAAATAGTGGCTATTTCCTCAACGAAGATCCTCGCAACTTTGAAAACGGGTTTTTTGGCATTAGCAATGTCGAAGCGATCAACATGGATCCGCAACAGAGGAAGCTCTTGGAAGTTGTCTTTGAATGCTTCGAGAGCGCTGGAGTCACCCCCGAAGAATTGAGCGGGCAGAATGTTGGATGTTACGTTGGCAACTTTGCTCTCGACTATTCTATTATGCAACATGCGGATATAGAACAGATCAATCGCTATACTGCTATCGGTTCTACGCCAACCTTGCTGGCGAATCGTATCAGCCACGTATTCGACTTGAAAGGTCCGAGCTTTGTAGCTGATACGGGATGTAGTTCCTCGTTATATAGTCTACATAGTGCATGTGTTGCGCTGGATGTAAGGGAGTGCAACGCTGCCGTTGTGGCGGGCGCCAATCTAATTCAGCTACCCCAGCAACAAGCACTGGCCAACAAGACTGGCATTATCTCTAACTCCGCGACATGCCGAACATTTGATGCTTCAGCAGACGGATATGGCCGCGCCGAGGGCGTAGGTGCATTGTTTCTCAAGCGGCTTAAGGACGCCATCAGAGATGGGGACCCGATCAGGGGAGTAATTCGCGGTACCGCCACAAATAGCAATGGCAGAACGCCCGGTGTTATGCAGCCTTCTTCTGAAGGACAGGAAAAGGTGATGAGGCAGGCCTATGCGCGCGCGGGGCTCTCGGTCCATGATACGGACTACGTAGAAGCACACGGTACAGGGACGGCGGTCGGAGACCCTATTGAGGTAGACGCAATCTCCCGAGTATTTTCCCGCGATGTCCGCCGTCCGGTATTGATCGGTTCGGTCAAGACCAATCTCGGCCACAGCGAGGCAGCTAGTGGTCTCACAAGCGTGATTAAAGTCATACTCGCAATGGAGAATCGTATTATCCCACCCACAATTAACCTCAAAGCACTCAACCCAAAGATATCTAATTCAAACTTCAACGTCGAGATTGTACGCGAGGCTATCCCTTGGCCAGAAACGCTCTCTCCACGAGCGAGCGTGAATTCCTTCGGCTTCGGAGGCGCCAATAGCCATGCTATCATTGAAGCCTATCCAGGACCACATGCTCTACGCCGGGATTGTGAGTCGACTAGAGGATCCTACTCAAATAATACCGGACCATCCAAAAACGTCTTCCTCATTCCAATATCCGCGCATAGCGCTTTCTCCTTAAGCAGGCGAGTTGAGGATCTACGAAAACTACGTCTTTCCTCCATGGGCTCTAAACTAGGGCCGATAGCATACACTATGGCTAACCGCCGCGCTCGTTTGCAATATCGGTCTTATATGCTAGCAGGCCTAGCACATGAGTCGAACCAATTGGATATAAAGCATTGTAGCCAGCCAATGCACGCCGCTGCGTCTCCGGCGTTGCCGTTAGGTTTTGTTTTTACCGGCCAGGGTGCGCAATGGGCGAATATGGGCCATGAGTTGTTCAAGACCTATAAAATATTCCGACAGAGCATTGAGAGACAGGATGCCTACCTCGCCCCCTACAGAGAAGGGACTTCTTGGGCCCTAGTCCAAATGCTGTCAGCCGATGTGAATGTTAACCAACCCAGCATCTCCCAAGTTTTCTGCACAGCCATCCAGGTTGCTATAATCGACCTGTTAACAGATTGGTCTATTCGGCCAAGGGCTGTTATCGGACATTCCTCTGGAGAGATCGCGGCTGCCTACGCGGCTGGATATGTGTCTTGTCGCGAAGCTATTCTATTGGCATATTTTCGTGGTGTTGCTGTATCATCACGAAATAAGGAAGTCGGAGTAACCCCTGGAGCGATGCTTGCTGTGGGAATTGACCAATACCAAGCATCAGACTACATCGAACAACTTGATTTGGTTGATCGGGTAAGCCTGGCCTGTGTCAATAGTCCCCGGAATGTGACTATAAGCGGAGACAGAGAAGCCGTTCAGACTTTCAAGGAGAAAATGGACAGTCTCTCACTTTTCAACCGCCATGTCAGAACAGAGTGCATTGCGTATCACTCTCACCATATGAGAGACCACGTAGGGGAACGATACGAGAGTATGATCGAAAGGCAGTTGGATCTAGACTCCGAATACAAAACCCCCAACGACGGAGATACAAGTATTCCTATGTGGTCAACCGTAACAGGATGCTTACTGAGCCGTGAACAGGCTCGACGAGCCAGATACTGGCGTGATAATCTAGAGAATACTGTACTTTTTGATAAATCCCTAAAGGCTCTATTGGCATCACAAGATTCGTATATAGTCGAAATCGGACCCCACCCTGTTCTTCAAGTCGCTATCGACGAAATCCGAACAGATGTGTATGGAAAATACTCTGGCCAGTTAGATAGTACACTGCATGCGTGTACATTAGTGCGTAAAAAGGATGGTGTGCGTTGTATGCTTGATTTGGCCGGAACACTCTTTAACCATGGGTACGAGCCACGCTTCGATGCTATCAATCGGCTAGAGCCGTGGGAAAAGTACGTCATAACTTCACTGCCCAAGTATCCATGGAACTATGGGAATAATCTTCCATGGAAGGAACCTCGTGCCAGCGTCGAACATCGTAACCGTCGCTATAGCCGACATGAGCTACTAGGGTGGCAGACTACTGGAGGCAGTGGGTTAACCCTCGTGTGGCGGAACATAATCTCAGTAAAGGACGTTCCATGGTTAAGTGACCATAGATTTCGTTCTACTATACTGTTTCCTGCGGCAGGTTTTATATCTATGGCCATCGAGGCTGTATGCCAGGCAGAGCAGACGTCATCATCTGAAAACCCCAACATCTTCCTGCGGCAATTGAAACTCTTCAAGACGTTACCACTCCCTGGTGATGGGAGTCCCATAGAAATTTTTACTGAGCTTAGACGATTACCTCTTTCCGAGATAGTCGACTCGAAGGAATGGTGGCAGTTTAACATTGAATCTGTCATTGACGGCTTGCATGTCGCTCATGTCGCTGGCCGCATAGCGTGTCGAGGGTCAACTATATCACTAAATAACCAGGTAGCTCAGCGTCGCCTTCGTTTCGATGAAGATACGATGGAATACAGCGATGTGCGTCAGTGGTACCGTAGGTTCGCTGAGGTAGGCATCAATGCTGGGCCGGCCTTCGAAGTGATACGGGAAGTATATATGGACCGCATGAAACAAAAAGCACAGGTGCACTCCAAGATACAATTGGACCGTGGTGGCCCAAATTTCGGCGTTGGTGGTTACGAGTATGTGGTCCATCCTACTGTTATTGACGGCATGTTGCAGACAGGCCTCCTTGCCTCTGTGGCAAGCCACATTGCCAAGGTGCGATGTCTCGTGCCAATTTCAATTGAAGAAATCGATATCATCACGTCAAGCGTAGCCGCTCTTGACAATAATAACTATGATGGCAGAGACTTGTTAAGCATTAGAACGTCCGCCACGGAAGCTGGATTCGCAGCAATGGTGGCCAATTCCGAATTACATAGTCCAAAGGGAGATGTCATCGTAAGGATTAGCAAAGTACGCAACACATTATACCAAGGCGTGAATAACGCCAAATCGGCGGAGCCACGAGTCCCAAGTTTAAGGGTCTGTTGGAAGCCAGATATGACGTTTTTAAGCACGGAGCAGGAAGGCCAGCTTCTTGACAGTCTTCGTCCTTCGAGAGAAAATCGAATTTGTAATGCATACGAAGCAGACCATATTCAACTCGCAGAATGCTTAGACTTAATCGTCCATAAGAAGCCGAATGGGAAGATAGCACTACTAAATCTGGATCAGCAGACTGTCCAGCAGTGTATCAGTGTTCTCAAGCCAAACCATCACCTCAGGCGTTTTGGCCAGACTCACCTAGGGCGACTAACCGAAAACACTGTCGTGTGCATAGGCTCCTTACCCGAGGATGCTTCATCCAATCACAATAATCAACAGCTGATACTACAAGATTATGATATTATTGTTGCTGACTGTTCAGGTGTCCTCCCCCTTTTGGAGATCCTGCGCACTTCAACCTCTCCAGAAACTGAGCTGGCAATAACCCTTCCGGTAGGTTCGATCTCTACACTACAAGTCTGGGAAAGACCAATACTTCATTTTGGTATGGAATCCGCCTCTCTCTCATCGAATATCACTTCAATCATTAAAGGGCGAGCTCGTCGGCCCGTTGCATCCGGGAACACATATATAGTTGGCTTGGATCCTGAGTCCGCACTGAACAGCGCAATCTACAAACGCTTTAAGCAAGAACCAGGCATCAGCGTATATTTCTTACACTTCTCCCAAGTTAGTGACACCTCAATACCTTCAGGATCAAATGTCGTGTTATCGATCGAGGGGGAGGGACAGCCTGTTCTTTCTAGAATAGGGGCTGAGGAACTACGTCGACTCCAAACATTGACTAACTACGCGTCACGACTCATCTGGATAACGCGGGGTAATCTCCTCAGAGCAGAACGGCCGGAGAATGCACTAGCATGGGGAGCAGCGCGTGCTATTGGAATGGAAGAGCCACAACTCAGACTCGTTACCTTCGATTTTGATGATGCTTCAAATATAACTTCGACCGCCTCACATATATTCGCGGCTTTTCAAAATACGTTCTCTTCGGATCCTCAGGATCTGGAGTACATCGAGCATAAGGGCGTCGTCCACGTATCTCGCTGGGTACCGGACGAGAACCTAAACGTTATTTTCAGAGAGAAGCTTGATTTAAAGCCTTCCGAAAAATGCTTCGATGGCTGTGGTCCTGTAGAGCTATCTATCAAGGTACCCGGACAACTAGACACACTCAGCTTTGGGCGCCAGCAGAACCCATTCAGAGACCCCGTGGGTGACGAAGTGGAAGTAGAAGCTAAATGTTACGGGATGAACGCCAAGGTAAGAAAACCATCAGACTAAATGGTCAATTCGGGATGGCTACCTAACAAATCAATATAGGACCTATACCTTCTCAGAGACCAACTCGAGGTACCAAGCACATCTTGTTCTCTTGAATTTTCTGGCGTGGTCCGCCGAATCGGCCCAGGGACTAAGTCACTGAAGGTCGGTGATAGGGTCGCAGTCATTGCCCCAGGTCGATACCGCAATTTCGACATCGTGCCAGAATGGACCTGCGTGAAGCTTCTCCCGACGGAAGATTTCCAATCAGCCAGCACTTTACTCCTTTGCTTCACTACAGCTGTATACGCCCTCAAACACTTGGCGCGACTACGCTCTGGCGAATCAGTCCTAATCCATTCGGCTACGGGTGGTGTCGGCCAAGCCGCGATTCAGTTAGCCAGGAAAGCAGGAGCAACTATTTTCGCAACCGCTGGGAATCAAGAAAAGCGTGACTGGCTTTCAAGGAAGTTTAGTATCCCAAGCACCCATATCTTCAGTTCACGAGACTCGTCATTTCTCTCTGGGGTTCTGGACGCTACGAATCAACGCGGAGTGGACATAATCATCAATTCATTAACCGGTGATTTACTACACGCCGGATTAAAGGCCCTCGCGCCTCTCGGCCGCTTTATAGAGATCGGGAAGAAAGATATCTTCGAAAATGGTCGCATCGACCTACTTAGTATGAGTCGCAGTGGTAGTTTTATGGTTCTTGACCTTCTCGACCTTGTCGTCGGCGGACGGCAGTGGGGAAAAGACACTTGGATATCGTAAGTTTTCTTCCCCTGGATTATCATATCCTACTAGAGTACTTCATGAACTAACTTCTATATAGACTCCTCGAAGAAGTCATGCAACTATACCGGGATCGCAGCATCGAATCAATCCATCCACGTACCGTCTTCGATGTATCGGAGATTACTCGTGCGTTCAGACTCTTTTCCCAGCAATCGCGAATGGGCAAGGTTGCCGTTTCAATGGAAAATCCAGACACCAAAATCCAGGTACGCTTCATGTTAATGTTGCAATGGCAATAACATAATCCCCTATTAACGCTCCAAGCAGCTTCTCCCTAAACAATACGATACAGTATTTGACTCGAGGAAAACATATATCATGATAGGTGGTTTCGGTGGGATTGGAAGCTCAATTGCACGCTGGATGCTGTCTCAAGGAGCCCGTCGCTTCGTGTTTCTATCTAGAAGCGGCGCATCAAACCCTTCAGCCGCAAATCTAGTCGCCGACATCAAGTCTAGACAAGGCATAGCGCGCATAATAACCGGTGACGTTTCTAATCTAAGTGATGTCCAGAGGGCCTTTCACATAGCTCCCAGCAAGATCGGCGGGGTTGTAAACGCCTCGATGACTGTGAGGGCCACACATTGGCGTTCGCTTACATGCGAGGACTGGCATTATAGCATCGCGTCAAAAGTACAAGGGACGCAGAACTTACACCAAACCCTAGCGGAAGCGGATGGCCGGGATGGGGAACATCCTTCACTTGACTTTCTCCTACTACTCAGTTCTCTATCTGGCACTATAGGCAGCCCTACGGAGCCGGGCTACTGCGCTGCTAATGCATATATGGATTCATTCGCCCGTTTACGACGCGCACAAGGGCTTAAAGCAACTTCAATAGGACTCGGCGTCATCGCCGACGTCGGATATTTACACGAACATCCGAGTATGGAGGCCGTATATACGCGAAGAGGTCTACAATCTATCGGTGAAGACGAGCTATTGCAACTCGTCGACCTAGCCATTTCACATTCGGATGACAGCACCAAGGCAGAATACGATACTCTTACGCAGTCACACCTGTTAACTGGGCTCGAGATGCAAACCGCCAAGACGCGCACAGCGGATCCAAGCAACACGGCATTCGATATCCTATTTCAAGATCCGAGATCAGGATTGCTTAAAGCATCATGGGAACGAGACATGGGCTCCGCGAGTACCGCCGCATCGCTTTCAAGAACCGAGCTGCCGCAAGTGATCCTAGCCGCCGTAGCAAACGGCGAGACGGTTGAAGACGCCACAAATAAGGCTTTATCAGTCAAAATCGCCAACATGATAATGCTTCCCCCAGAACAGCTCAGGGTAGACCAGCCGCTAGCGGGTCTGGGTCTGGACTCAATGCTGGCATCCGAGTTTCGCACTTTCGTCTTCCAATCCATGCAGGTAGATCTTCCATTCGAGGATCTCCTGTCAAAACAAGCTACCATTGCCAGCATTTCGACTCTAGTCGTGGAACAACTTCAGAAAAAATCGCTAGACGGCACAGGAGTTGAAAGTCCTTAGTCCAGGGCTCGTATGACTACCAGGTAGCCACTCAGAAACTCGGAGGATCCCAATATTAAACGTATAAATTTTGCTTTCAGTCCCGATACCATCCAGCGCCTGAAGAAATACTCAGTTCTAGACGGGGGTAAAAGGAGTGTGAGCTATATGTATCTGGGTAGTATGTAAGCTTACTTCGCCGCGTGGAAACGTAGCATCATACCGACTTTTCTACATCCAACAGACAGTGAGGGGTGGCATTCCAACACCCATACACACAAGATTAATTTGCAACGCTTACGGCGTCCTTACCACTTATGTCACTACTTAACATTACCTGATACCACGATTATCTGCCTCTCTTCTACATTCCCTCGCTATCTTACTTCTTCAAGACTTTCCGGACCTATATTATGCCGACCATCGACACATCTTCTACGGCTGGCATAGATGAAAACTATGACTATATCGTAATTGGAGGCGGTACATCCGGGCTTGTAGTCGCCTCAAGGTTAACCGAACAGAAAGATATTCGCGTGTTGGTTCTCGAAGCGGGCACAAATCGGCTAAAAGACCCGAAGATCTCGATTCAAGGCCTTGCTGCCGCGACCTACTTCGACCCGGACTACGATTGGTGCATCACTACAGAACCCCAGGCAGGCCTTGGTAACCGTAGACTAGCACAGCCGTTAGGCAAAACTTTAGGGGGTTCGTCGGCGTAAGTAAAGCCCAAGATAGGTATCGAATATAGCGATGATCTTAAACTGATAGCTAACTCGGCCTACGTTAAAGTATCAACTTGGGAATGGCCATATATCCATCCAAATCCGGCTTCGACTCATGGGAAAAACTAGGAAACCCAGGTTGGGGGTGGGAAAGTATGGAAAACTACTTCCGCAAGTTTCATACATTCACTGAGCCCCGGACAAAGCTCAAAGAAGACTTCATGCTGGATTACTTGAATGACACACATGGCAGAGACGGTCCCATTCAGATTTCTTACGGTAGCGAGGAGGGCTTTCCTCCTTTTGCCCAAGCCTGGTCACGGGCCTGGTCTACTCTGTGCAAACCTATCGACGGTGATCCCATAGCTGGCATGTCTATTGGGGCGTTTAACAACGCTGCTACACTGCATCCGGCAACTCGGGAAAGGAGTCACGCCGGAAATGCGTACTTTTCAGACGATGTTGCTCGCCGACCAAACTTACGGGTCGTGACGGAGGCACTCGTTGAGAAAATTATCTTAACCAAACAGACCGCAAACCCCAACGAGCTCCGAGCTACAGGTATCGCTTTCGTAGGGAAAGACGACCGGAAACAGCAGGTCTTCGCTACGCGCGAAGTCATCCTAGCCGCTGGTGCGGTCAAGTCACCTCAACTACTAGAGCTCTCGGGAATCGGCAACAAGGACGTACTCGGAAAACACGGGATTGAGTGCCTTCTAGACAATCCCAACGTCGGCGAAAACTTCCAAGACCATGGTTACGTGCCGTTCTCCTGGGAAGTGGCAGACCCTATAACGTCAGGCGACCAGATGCGAAACCCAAACGTCGTCGAAGCAGCCATGACAGCTTATCAGGAAAATAGGACAGGCCCCTTATCCGTAAACGCGCTGGCATCGGCCTTTTTCCCGGTCCAAGACCAAGATCTCGCGCCTGTGTCCGTCAGCCAACTTCTTTCAGACCTTGGCCAAGCAGAAGTCGAGCCCAAAGTTCTTCAGGAGCAGATATGCACCCCCGGCGACTGCTCGGCACAATTTACCCTCGCGCCTTTCCAGTTGAATCCAGTGCCTAGCGAGAATCCTTCTCAGATATTCGGTCTTGGCATCGAAGGTTTCTACGTTACGATCGTGGCAGTCTTAAGCCATCCATTCAGCCGCGGATTTGTACATATACAATCAGTCGATCCACATTTGAGCCCAACCGTTGACCCTCGTGCCATGTCGCACCCGTTGGACTTGGAGCTGCACGCGCGGCACGTGCTACTTCTTGAGAGAATCCGCGATACCCCACCGCTACGAGAGCTATTCAAGGAGCACGGACGGCGTCTGCACAACGGAGGGCAGAGAGTCGAAACGTTGGAACAGGCAAAGGAAGCGGTCAAAAATAGATACACGCCGCATTACCACGTATGCGGAACGGCAGCCATGATGCCCCGACAATCCGGCGGTGTGGTAGACTCAAACCTAAGGGTCCACGGAGTAGACGGCTTAAGAATCGTCGACGCGAGCGTGTTTCCGCTAATTCCGAGGGGGAATATTCAGAGTTCAGTCTACGCGGTCGCAGAGAAGGCTGCCGATCTCATTAGGGCGGGTTGAATAGGAAATAAGGAGAAATCAATAAAACTAACTATTTAATCTTATATCAAACGACTCATGAACTGATATGCTACGCGAATCGAGATACATGTTCAGTGCTACTCGAGTGATATCGTAATACGGATCCGTATTGTACAATGCAGCGTAACAGTAACATCCAAGAATCCAAGAATCCAAGAATCCACTTGAGCTTTGACCCCTTTACCCTTATAAGTAGATCCTGTCAAGCCTCATTCTCGTCCAACACGACAGCCACGTTGTGGCTATGCAGCGTTCTTCAATCCCAAAGGTCCGAACGGCGAATGTCGTTATCGAGAGGTTACCCTTTACATGTAATTCACCAGTAACAGCCAGACCGGGATCCATAGGTAGATATTCACAATGTCGAAAAGGGCTGCAAAGGTCATATCAACAGAATTACTCGTACGTGTCGAGGCAACCCGACTGCGTCAGACTTACTAAAGGCACCATCAGGAAAACAAAGATGCAAAGTGGATTAATCTCGTGAAGTTAGTGACAACTTGTAAACTCCGTCGGCCCTGACATGTGCAACTAGAATATACGATATCTTATTTTCCGTCGCTCTGACTACAGCTTAATCCAGAATTACATACGAGGATGAAAATGGCCAAGTGCGGACGTGGGAGGCGATGAAACGCCCTGGGCGCCCGAGCTCTAGCGTCGTCGACGCGGTGCAGATGATCGCCGTCATTCATCACAGAGAAGGCCCTAGGGTTCTTCTCGAAAAGCAGTTTCGCGCACCGGCGGGTAAGATTGTAATCGAGTTTCCGGCAGGACTAGTAGATGAGGGGGAGACGGTAGAACAAGCAGCGCTGCGCGAGCTAAAAGAGGAAACGGGCTACGCTGGTGAGATTGTGCCGGATCGTGGAGGCGCAAGGCCGATGCTTTTCAGCTGTGAGTCGTATTGGCGCTATTTGTTTCATGAGACTTGTGCACTGACCACGGCTTCAGCGCCCGCGTCCTCGAGGTACTTACCTAGACTTGAAACTTCCCGACGCAGAAGTTTGCCCGTTTGACTAACCGCTGACCTAGCTCGAGGACGTTTCTCATCCACCTGAAAATCGACCCGGAAAAGGAGGAGAATCAAAACCCGAAGCCGCAGCTGGAAGATGGCGAATTCATCGAGGCTTTCTGGGTACCGCTAGACAACCTGTATGCCGAATGTAGGAAGTTGGAGTCTCAAGGGTTTGCGATTGACGGCAAGGTCGGCGTCTTTGCTGAGGGTCTCGAGATGTCCAAAATTTGGTCCATTTGAATAGTGTCCTGCTTACTACGGAAAGTTTTGTTATATCTTAAGTTGTACCTACACAACTTAATTCTCCATCTCGACGGCGAATATAGAACTATGATAAAGTCTTCGAACCTTGTATTTCTTAAGAGCAGTCAAGTACCCCCTTTTTGTGTCTACGATAATCTAGGTACCTATAGGCTTTAAGCATACCTAGGCATGATATTCGCTCACGAGAGAAGGGTTGGGGGCTACACGGCAAGGACGAAGTACATCATTAACGACAGGCCCTACCTACCTCCCTGCCTACATATGTGTCTAACATTGGCTTAAACTTACCTCGTATATGATACTTGCTCGCTTTATCCGTGTCCTTCTAGCCTTCTACAAATCACTTGTCCTGTAAATTTAGTTTCGGAAGTCAGTAGAGCTCAACACGTTCTTTATACAGTGAATCTTATAAAAGGCATAGTTTCTAAAGTGTATTATTCACCACCCTATTCTTACTCTATTGCAACATAAATAAGAGATACCACACCCCAGTTCTCATTCAGGCAACGCATTGTGAACATACCTTGATTGTAACCTCTATATCACTGTATGTCTGAAGCAGTTGACACAGCAGTACCTATTATAGCAAGGTCTTACGCAAACAATACGAGTTATAGAGCATTATCATCATCATCATCATCATCATCATCATGAGCGATACCACAATAGACACTGACGAAGAACCACTCTGCGCCTGGAGATGTCCGATATGTGATCGTTGGCGCCCTGATATCGAGATGGCCCTCTGCTGCGGCTATCATAAACCAGCCAAGCCCTCAAATCAATCTCCAAGAGAGATACCGCCGGATATGAGAGAGGCTATTAGACGATTTTTTGAATACGGTAGAGAACACCCCGATCTAAAGGACCGGTCTAATAGCGATGCCGGGCAGGAACAGGATAAGGGGGAGGATTAGCGGGATCCGCCACGTCTAAACATGTCTCGCCCACAAAGGAGATCTGCACCCACAACCGGGATCCTACGCTCACAATCGGGATCAAGCACCCGGGCCATCTAGCGATTTCATAACAGTCGGCGAAGCATCTCGAACTAAGGAACATAACAAGCCAATTTCCAAGCTCAAATTTACTTTCAAGAGGGTTATTCCCCCACCGTCTGACGAGACCTGGAACTTATAGCCCTTCCCGGACTGGGCGGATTGACAGCGGGGTTGTATACAATAGTTATATTTTATGTCCGACGGCGTTGAAGGAAAACATGGAGTCGGAGTACTTATAGGCTTCCCTAACGACATCCACGCCCGACGAAATAATATGCGAGTTAATTCTGCCTTGGACGTTAGGCTAGAATACTTCTAACCAGGCATTGGCTTGGACATAGATACACCAAGGCCCTGTAACATAGTCACAATACCGTGATACGAATAAGGTGTAGACTAATAGAAGGATTCTAAACCCGCGATTTACATCTACGCCCTTACGTAGGCAAGCAGTGTATGGGGCAATTTCCGCCCGAGTGGGCGTGTTTAACTCAGAATAGCACCCGATAAATAGGTATACTATGAAACCCGGGAGCGCATCCGTGGCGCGGAAATGACGTCTAGAGTACCTCCTTGATAGGAGACAGAGCTGGAGACGTCGCGTACAGGAGACATCCCGGGCAAGCAGTAAGGGGCCTAAGCCATGAATGCCCAGATGACCGCTTAAACTATAACGTAAGGCTTGGTTTCGATGTTATTATCAGACGGCCTACGAAGGCTAGTATGTTTATAGAGTTAGATACATTATAAAAACATTAATCTTCGACTAGTAGATTTAAATAGATTTAAGAACAACTCACTCCGCTTCATTCACGGCGTTGCCACACCGAATATCCTCTAGTCAGGTGCATTCGTATGCGTCGAATAGTCTATCCTAAGGGATTTAGTAACACCCGTAACCTTTCAGTAGATAAATGAAATACTGGATGACAAGAGCACCCCGAGATGAGTTCTAATACGAATTTGCTAACACTGGTATACTCCACTCCCCGTCAAGGCGAGGAAGTAGCATTACGACGACGGCAATATTACACTATGGAACAAGACGTCCGTTTGACTAGTCCCCGAAGGCACAATATATTAGGTAGTCTGGCGGCGGCTAGAGAAGGCCACCTCATCATAGATACTATCAAAATATATACCTGTCGAATATTAAAACAAGCAAATAATCTCGAAATCCTCCAAATCTCCACCATATCACTGTCTAGGAACAGAAAAAACCCCCCAAAAAAAACCACAAGATGTCTGCCAAAATGGGAACTAGAATACAAGCCATCAACATACCGCTACGAAGGCGGGACAAGATCCGCGCCGATCTCAAAGACAAGTTCTCAAAAGTCTCCGCCTGGCTCAACTACTACCGAAACCGCCGGATCGCAAGTAAGTCGCGTCGCATTTCTACATACCTACCTCCTACGACAAGCGACGGCGAGTAATGAGCGAGTTAACACTAACGCTAGGACCGCGCAGGGAAGACGCTGCCTCGCGATTTCTGATGGTCCATCACGAACCGCTGGTTCGCTTATATCTCTAAGGGATCCGGCTTGCAATGTATCGATCCGATTCACCCATTGCTACCATGATTTAATACGGAGCTACGGCGATCTGGTATGATATAAAGGGGCGCGACCTTAATGGCAGCTTGGGATATCTGCCCGAGCATGGCAACAAATCACAAGTTGCATGTTTAATATTCAAGACCTTAATATTTAATAAGCAGAGATAGATTTGTATCAAGTCATATTCTTCACATGTATTCATTCTCCTCAAATACCTATCTTAAAATTCAAGACCGCTAAGTCTCAACTAACAATAATAACAGGAATAAAAATGTGGCCACACATTAAACTATAAAAAAAGGAACCAAAAGTTTTGAATAATCTGAAAAGAAAAAAAAGAAAAAAAGGTGGCATCTTTGTCTTCAAAGTACCAATTCTGGCCGATTATATGTATCTACTCGTCCACACGCCCACCGATGCTCTACTCGTCGCATTTATCCGTCGTCTTATATACACAGGCAGCAGGAAGTCCGCCATGCCTTAAGAATCCCATACCTTCTCCTTCTCTTTGCTTGCTTGTCGCGTGTGCGGTATGCTATCACATCCAGGTGTCAAATCCTGCCTTCGTCTTTTGGTTGAACGCCTTGTCACCAGCCCGTCGCCTATGGGAAAAATAATTCTCAGGCGAAAAAAAAAACCAGAACACAAAAAGGGCGGGGGCACCAACTCTCCTCCGCAATAATAGTAAATTGAGATATATCAAGGGTCTCCCTCGAGAGGGGCTGGCGATGGCACATGTTGTGCAATCTCGACTCGAGAAGAAAGTCTATGATGCAAGAAACTAGAACCTTCGACCTTCTGACCAACATCGTCATCTCATCATATAAGTCCTCCTATCAGACTCCATGCACCCTAGAAACGCCGACGCCGTTGCAAATGGAAATGAGCAAAAATGAAAAAGGGAAACCATCCGTAATGTCTGGTTCAGTAGTCTAGCTGAGGAGACCATAGCGGTATCGTGAATAGTTCGTCCGAGATCGTATTTGAGCACCTAGCGCTCCGGATATCACATTGAATGGAATAAAAGCCAAACCCGAGCATAACACTATATTACAATGACTGTCACGGGAATCGTCGAGTGTCATCTATTCATGCTCACGGATATGATTGTCTTTGTGGTGAGTGAACGCGGACTTGAAGGATTTACCCCGAGTCCGCCTTCTTATCCGACTCACAATTCCGTTATCCTCTTGTGATTGCGGTGCGCCAGAACGCGTCGACTCAAATCTGCTCAACATAGCAGCTGATGTAAAATCATTTGACATTTCATAGCTCGGTCGGACTCGGTCCATCGAGGCTCGCATACGGTCGTAGGACGGACGGACGCGATCGTGAGATGGGCGTACCGGAGGTTCAGGAGGGGGATCAACGGGCTGAGCCACAGGAGGAACATCAATCGAGGGCTCGTGTCTGGTGTAATTAGTGCCGTCACTGCCATTTTGACTGCGAGAATTATGACCGGCGATGGATTGAGTCGCAACAGAAGGTGGATATATAGGCTTTAGATCTTCATCCACACTTGCGAATTGCTGATGTCGACGGCGCTTGGAAGACTGTGATGATCCTGATAAACTGGATTTTACCGGATCCTCGCTGGAACCCTCCTGTCCTAGTGTATCAAATTTACCAATGGTAACTTGCTCCCGAATGATATCTACATCTCGGGGCCAGTATACTTTCCGCAGGGCCTTGGTAGCATACCGGGGAGCTAACGCGAGGATCGGAGTTGCAACTAAAACGGCCCAGAACGAAGCCTCGGAATATATCTGCGCAGCTGCTTCATAAAGAGTGCCAGCATATGTCGATGATGTGTATACACCGGTCCAAAAGAAGACAACCAGGTCACTAAGAACGATAATAAGGAGCGTAAGCCAATCCCATCGGTATGTGTTGATCAGAATGTAAAGATTAATAGTAATGATGGCCGGATGAGCAGCGTAGATACCAAATCGATACCGATCCATTACGTCGAGTCCATTTCCGGTAACGGCCGAGGTAGAGGCGAAAGTCAAGTAGGGAACGAAAAAACATATTACACTTTGGTAAGCACCATCCAACATGTAAAACCTATCTCTTTGTTAGCAAATCCAGTCAAGAATAGTTAAAGCAGAAAATATAATTACCAAAATTTGTGCTGGGTCCACTCGAGTCGTTCAATACCACGTCGATATAGCTGAGGAACAGCTAACGAAACCGTATCGGACACATCCTGGTCGAGGACACCAATAACAATAGGAGGTACGGAAGTGAAGATGAGATTGAATAGGAGAATATAAGTGTACTCGAAGAGATAGGTAATTTCGAAGTTGCAGAAACACTGATACCAAAGAATACTCAAAGTCCAGACCATGTTTTTGTAGAAAAAGTTGGCGATTGCTTCCGCCATTCTCCTGTAAGACCAGCGGCCGTGGACTAAAACTAAGCGTTGGAGGTATCGGAATTGCCCGATGGCGTAATCGGCGGACATCACAGCTTGACGACCTTCGACGCCGGCGATACCCACACCGACATCCGCTTCCTGAATCATCGCGACATCATTGGCACCATCTCCAATAGAGAGTGTCATCACGTCAAGACCATTCTTGACCATAGATACGACAGCAGCTTTCTGCGCAGGGCTGACACGACAGCAGAGAACGGATGCACACTGTTTGCAGAGAAGAAGGAACTTCTGCTTCAAACTATCGTCAAGCACCCACCTCAAAGTGAACCCGTCGATTACGAGAGCGTGGGTGGGCGCTGGCGGCTCATGATTCTTTCTCGCACTGGCTAGGTCTTCATCGTCGCCAGTGATACCGAACATTTTAAGCTTGGCGTCGAGCTCTCGTCCAATCTCATTTATAAATAAATCATCAGGCGTAGACCCAGTTTCGTCCTCTTTTACTTGAAGGTTGATCAGTTCCATATCGTTGTTCAATACATTGCACGAGAAACCGATGTTGATAGCAGTTTCGACCTTGTCTCCAGTAAGCACCCACAACTTAATTCCTGCTCGGCCGAGAAGCTCAATCGTGTCGGGCACTCCGTCTTGTAGTCGATCTTCGATTGCCGTTCCTCCTAGAAGAGTCAACTCTTGCTCAATCTTGTCGGCAACTTCTTCCAACTTTTCCTCTCTTTCATGCATTGCAGTGGCAGCTTTGTCGTGTTCCTTGCGCCATTCGAGATATTCGTGCTCCGAAAGTACGCGTTGGGCTATGCATAGAGTTCGTAGACCCTCTCGAGCAAACATCTCAAGGTGTTCGGCGGTTGTTTTTCGAAGCTCCGCCTGCTCGCCGCGCTTCAGGCGTGAGTAGATAATGCTATCCGCACCTTTGCAGAATAGGATGATACGGCCATCGGGCATTTTTACAATAGCACTCATTCGCTTCCGGCTAGAATTAAATTCGATTGTGTTGAGGATCTGGTAGTGTATTTCTTCACCCATAACATTCACCCTTATGCCATCTGCTGTATGACCGAGCACAGTAAAACCCATATCGCGAGCTGTCGCCACGAGAGCCGCCTCATCTGGAGATTGAGCTTTGAAATCGATCTTGGGGGGGTCGCCAGGGATATGATCCGCGATAACCGTATGGCATAGTGCTAATGCAAGCATGAAGTGCGCATTGGCTTCTTTTTGCTCCTCGCCGGATTCACCACGCAAGTCGTCAACAAAGTCTGGGGCAATAAACGTCATGTCTTCTTCATGCAGATATGGATTGTCGTGGATTTTTCGGAGTCCTTCCAATGCATGGACTTTCCCAGCGGCAATCTGTTCTCGAGCCTTTGCAGCTTCTTTTACCACATCAATACCCAGCCGCTTTTGCATACCTGCTTGGGCCTCGGTATACGCTTCTCCGTACGGTTGGCCATTGATGGTAGCCTTCTTGAACTCCATGACGTTTTGGGTAAGAGTTCCCGTCTTGTCCGAAAATATATACTCGATTTGCCCCAAATCATCGGATATGTTCCATGACTTCGGTACACACGGATAATCGATTTTGTCGTAGTACATCTCAACATCGCTGTATATGAAGATAGCCTGAAGTGTACGAACAATTTCAAGCGAGATATAAAGGGAGATCGGCACGAAGTTTTGAAAGACAATCAGCGCGGCCCAGAACGTGATAAATCCAGTCATAGCAGGGGTGCCACCAATGGAACCATAGTCAAACCATGCAGTTGAAGCATCGGTTTTGCCCCACGATACACCATTAACGATGGCACAGAGAAGGCACAAAGCGCCAAGGATGCCAAAGTTGCAGATAACGTTAAAGTTCAGCTCCCGGGCAATGCGAGCACGTTTACTTGGCGTGACACCTGCATTCATCATGATTTTCGTATCGTGACCCGTAAACATAACAACGCCAAGAACCCATTCGGTGTTCCTCAAGTTGCAGCCTCGGAGGAGCATATTGTCTATGGAAATCGGCTCGGACATTTCTCTGGGGCCATCTGCCATCATCTGTTCCCACTTAATAGCGCCATTATACTTGTATAGGTTAGGTTGGGGCGGTTCGCTCTCGATGAAAAATTGGGCGCGCTCGCAGTCCCTCGCATGCTTCAAAGTTCGCCCGCATCGAAGTGCTTGACGAACTTTCAAATTTGTTTCTCCATCCAAATTCTTGGTTTCCACGTAACACGCACCGTCCGAATCCGAGGTAGCAAGTACAATAATATCTGCAGGCAGTTCATCGTCGTTATAGAGTCGCACAAAATCGCCAACCTGTAGATTCTTCCAATGGTCTTTATGAAAACGGGCTTGGCCGGGCCTGACATCGTAGTTAATAAGATCGCCTTTAATTCTAGCTAACGTCTCCGGCTCGTTCGGAGTATGCGATCTTTCGGACGTTGGGCGTTCCGGGATCTCTATCAAATCCTTCTTAGGCGTCTGAGGAGGAAGAGGCGATGTGACTGGCGTCATCTGGATATCTTCGTACGCAGACATATATGATGTCCTGTCTGCGTGAGGAGATATAATCGTAGAATCGCGACGTGTAGCTTTAGTTTCAACAGAGGGACGCGGGTCTGACGAATTTTCTAATATCCCCTTTGTCTTGTCCTTTTTCCACAAACTCCGCATTCCGCGCCAAAACGCTGCGATATTTCTTGAGGTGGCCTTCTTGATTCTCCGCCAGAGCGAAATATTATCTTCGGTGACATTGACATTATTCCATCCTACGAGACGGTGCACGGGTGCGTTATTTAAATCGTTGTCAAGAATCGTCCTGCGATAATCTTCGATTGCGTCCTTAATAGCCGTCACGGTAAGAATGAATATTAAAGGTACCGCATTAAGTCCTGGATTAGTACCTCCGAAGATAGGGAAAATCTAGAAATTAGAAGTTTGGCATTAGCGCTCCCCCAGCCAACGGGATCTATCTTTACCTACAATAAGGATCACCATGAAAAGGAAGAAAATATTGGCGATGTTATGGAACTGGAACCACAGGTTCTTGGGGATGAAAGACAATGGTGTATACTTGGCTGTCCGAATCTTGTTTCGAGCATACGAACGAATGGGGTTACCTTCTTCGTCCTTCAGCTCGCCAGGCAACTCCAAATTGAAGTATACTACCCTCCCTCCGTCATCTTCTTCCTCGGCAGACGTAGTACTTTTCGAATCGACTGGTTCATTCTGCTCGGTCGCAGACGCGCTGTCGTACGGAGCATGACCATCGCTCGTAGACTGACTGCCGGCCGAACTACGTTTCTTCTCCGTCGAACCAGTTCGCCTATGCTGAATCCTGTCTTTGAGGGAGAGCCTCTTAATACCACTGCTCTTAACAGTGAGTTTCCGAGTGGCCCATCTCGATCTGTTGACCGCCTTGGCATCGTCACCTTTCGGCATTTTGGGAGAGGTGCGGGCAGAGCCCGTTCAACCCGACGTGTCCGCCAGACTGGCCTTCCGTGGCCACGATTCTTGCGAATGAATTTCCGAGGCTTTGATTAATGTTGAATGCGGAGGGCTCGGGCAATTGGATGCAATCGCGTCGGGTTCGCCAAAAGGAAAGAAAGTGAATCGTCGGTCGATATTATCGTTACGATGTTGTCGTCGGGAAAGGTTTGCATCTAGGGAAATGGGTTGTGATCGCTCGTCTTTTCCGGCTTCCCTTACTTGGTACCGGGGGGGCGATCGTGTTGTTGATGGCGTTAAGGACAGAATTGGAAAGGGAACAATGGAAGTTTTTGATTGATCGCTACGTCGGAAGGGCCGGGGTTCAAAGGTACACCGAAGACTGTGTCGGCACTGTAAGCAAGACGGGCTGGGAGGTAGTACAAAGTCGCGTGTGCGTATGTACTTACATATGCACTTACCCAAATAGCCTACAGAATCCGCGAAATGCTCCTTACTAATACAGTATTTAGGTAGCTATCTATGTAGTGCGCGCTTGTATATGTACCTATCTTCTCGGCGGTAACAGGGGAAGAACCCCAAGACATTGGCGCAATTTTATGTATCTTGAAAAAATATATACCTCAATTCGAGCTGTTAGCTGCCCTTGGGTTATTTGTTTATCTGCACTCGACTATTATGATTACACTAAATTTACATATGTAGCTCTTCTTTGTGAGAGGAAGTTAAATTAGCCATGATGTCTAATAAGATACAAAATCGAAAGCGAGTAGAAGTTAAAATAGATGTAATAATTATCTAACCTTGAAATGTATGCCTTTTTTTCAAATGAATTTACTTCTACCAGGTACTTCCGTCTTTTGGAATTGTTACCTATACATATAAATGTACATGATTCAGTACATATATAAAGTACCTGAGGTGTTCAATACCTATGAATTGTGTACATTTATACGGGCTTGATAATCAGGCTTATACTGTGCACACTATCTTACATTGGGCCAATACGGCGACTAATGATATCCTCGTGTCACCCAATCCACCAAGAAAATGCCTCTAAGAATTGATGATCTCGGCTAAGAATCTTTCGTTATGCAGGATATGAATCCTCACTGTAGGACAAATCTCTTAGAACAAATCTACATCTTGGATTTCATAAAACTAGCCTCAAAACTCAGCAATGGAATAAATTATTGTATTGGATAACATTCAGCTGAATTCATATCAGATCTTATTATACTTGCTAAACCTTTGAGCGAAATGGATCTGACTTAAGAATTTAACCTAGACATATCCCCTACTTTTTCCAAGAATCTTATTAGAAAGTTACTTGTCAACCTGTTTACAGGGCTCCCCGCGCACGCGTCCTCCCTCAACTTACAGAGCATTCCATTACTAGTATTAAAATTTTTTTTTCTTTTGAGGCTGAATTTGGTAACTACCCCTCGGTAGCACTCCAAATTCTTAATTCTTTGAACCCCTACAATCTGCGCTAAAATTGTTGTAGCGTAGCAGCGTGGATAGTTCTAAATCATCCTTCGCGTATGACTTTATCCCCTATCTCGAGTCAGAATATCACCACTTCCACGTCGACGATCTCCTAGACAAACAATTTGTCCCGGCTATCGTCCATAGCCCCCTACGCCACACATTAGGTCCGCGCTATGCTTGTGGATTACATCTTTGTTCACCTCGGACTCGTGCTTCTTGGGAGTAGCGTGATATCAATACAGACTCCGCCTTGGTAGAAAAGCCATGTGTAACCAATTAGTGGCTAATCCGTCCTATACGGTTATAATAAAAGAGAAGATTATCTTTCGCATTACTTATTATGGTCAAGTTCCGATTCCAAGTGGGCTTTGCTGCAATCTGACTAGAATAACACAAAGGAAAATAGCTATTCTGGGCTTTTAGGCTGCACGTTCTGCACGTTGAAATGGAATACCCTTCAGTATGCCCTTAAACCCTTCAAGGGCATTACGGCAGTTTAGTAAGTATGGAAACAAATACATGTTCAGCATGGGTTTGTGCATTCGTCCGACAGGGGTCTTCGACGCACATCATCGATTCATCTAGTAAGTGGTATCGGAGGGCACAGATGGGGTGTGAGAGATCCTTCAGGAGTCGTGACTCGGGGGTTTTAACCAACCAATTCGCTCCGCTTGCCTTTTTAGAGCCTGTTGCTAATATATTAGGTAGGTGTGTTTCGTCAGAGAATGGGACAACGTGAGCAAAGAACATAACATTTTGTACGGAAAGGTGGGATGCATTTTGTGTTTTGTGTTTTGTGTTATGAACTTGGAGTTAAGTCCAAATTAAACCACCTTTTCCTAGTTATCCGTGTGAAACACTGTACTGCATAAGTACCTTTTTATCCACCTGTATTATTCGGAGCGTCACTCATTGTAAGTCCGAGCAGCCCCGAAATGGCGGATCTAGTCCTGCCTAGCCCTTCTCACCCTTAGGGGTATCATACCCCGTAGTAGCGTTGCAGTTGGTTCTCAGAGATTCGGTTTGCGATTTACCACAACGCCTATGTACTAAGCATACATTCCGATCAAAGTAGTAAAGGGGGGGGGCCTTCGTAAGGATAGAGCAACGTCGAGAAATTATAACTTTTTCGGCTATACCATTACAGCTATCAGTCCCTTGCTATCCCGCCGTCTAAGCCTGTTATTATATAAGACGTAAGTTACACCTTCATACAACTTACCTTCATCTATTTCACTTGCTTAGTTGGACGGGACATGATCTGAATAAGATTACATTATCGAGGTGGCGAAGCAACGCAGCTAACGTTTGATAAGCGTTTGCGTCACTTGCCGTCTGTCTCTTTCGACCGAAACCATGTTACAACCGAAATCCGTGGAGTACATATGTCCATTAGTTATACGTGCATACGTGCATTGCACATACATATTGATGGATACGGTGTACATTAGATTCTCAGCTCCCCATCTGTCCTACTTCTTAAATTAGAGTCTTAATCAGCTGGCTTTTTGGTGTATCAACTTAAAACAGCATAGATTCCCATATACAGCCTCATGAACTTAAGCGACAGAGCGAATCAAATACAAAACATCGGCGCTTAAAGAATGAATAGGATTGCAAATAATTCATCATGATTCAGATAGTTCAGAAAGCTGGAAATTCATGCTTCGTAAATAGGAATGAGGGATAAGGCTGCAAGCTCAATACCCATGTATGTGTCTACCAGGTAAGTTAGACAGGTTGTCAGTGCCCCCCCTATTTCAACTTTTGGGAGGAAAAAAGTAGAAGACGCACTACGATGCGTATCATTCTGCGCGGCTTGGCAGCCTTAAATCGTTGTGCTTGTTTGTCGATTTTGTCAGGAAGAAATTGTGAAGGGCATTAAGGGATTGGGCTTTTCGCCCTGTTACCCCTGATATGCCGGCTGGTGCGCTAACACACCAACGTGCTAATACGCTAACACGCTATTGCTCTAACAAGATACGATGCACAACGGAGACTGGTAATCTTGGAACTGCAACAAGTGGAGCCAACCCGAGCCCCGCCAAGCCTAAATCCGGTGGATCTTTCCTTACCCCGAACCAGTTTCTTTTTTTTATCCTTTTTTAGCTACCTCACATTGGGACTGTCCAAGAAACATACCCGATTAGGTTAGTTTTCAGGAGGTTCCAAGATTCAAATTGTCTAGGTAGCACAGGCACCTAGCAGCCTACACCTCGGTACCTCACGTTACCCACCTTAAATACATACAGTAAAACCCTGCCATAATGAATTTACTTTATAGCGAATCTTCGCGTTAGCGAATTAATTTTGCGATTTTCGGGTTTTTGTATGTAAAATAACGAATTTTTTCGTATAATGAAATTTATTAATTTTGATGATTAATCACCATTCAATTTGTTGTATGTAATAAAGGATATTTCAAAATTTTTGGGTGGTTGGGTTGAATTTTAAGGAATTCCAAGTGGTTGGATTGAATAAGTTAATTTGATTGGGTTAGTATGAGGTTTATGATATGAAAAATTGTATGAATTTTGGTGTTTTATTAGTCAAATTTGGTACAGGCTTATACGATCTAATGTAGGATAAGGGTGATGATAAGGTTGATAATATCACCTAAATATTGAAATTGAAGATATCCCAGGTACGAATAGCATTACCAAGTTGATTCAGACCTTATAAAGGCCTTGAATAAAAAGGCAAAAGTAATTCAATTTCGTAAAGTTAAAGAATAAACTTTTAAAACCAGGCAAATAATAATAAGTATGTATTATATACAAAGAAATAGGTAAATTTTACTAGTAAATATAAGTACTTATACAAATATTTAGTCTTAAGAAGGGTAAATCTGGTTTATAACGAATCCCTGCTATAGCAAATCCAATTCCATGTTCGAGTTAATTTGTTATGGCAGGGTTTTACTGTAGTACCTAAGTACCCAGGTACCTCTTTCCATAGGATGTAACCAGGTTTCAAAAGGGGTTCAACGTTATTCCGCCGTCTCCGGGAAGCCATGACCCGTTCACCGTCACGTCCTGAAGACGGCCCCACATCAAATTAGTCTTTACGACGCGTTTTCATCCCAGCATTCCGCCAAGCATTCTAACCATTAGGTAGAGCTGCCACTAGGTAGAGCTGAATAGGCATCTAGCTTATCACTTTGTAACTATATGTTTGTGTGGTGGTGTTTCTGACGGGACCTAAATCGATGAAATCCATCGTAGGTCGGTACCGACATATTCACATATCCTTTGTTTGCCGATGTCTCAAAATCGGGATATCAGAGGCTTCTTCGCCAAAGCTGTCAGCCGTAGTACTAATTCTGAATCCCAGCCGGCTTCTTCGTTAGAGCCGGTCCGGGATCTGCAACCCTCGTTCTCATCCCCTAAAACACCACCGAAACCCGCTCCGAAGTTACGTGGTCAGTTTGATGAAATCAAAGGGTCCGAGGATGAAGACGATGACTCGGATGACTCGTTAGAGTCTATATCCGCGTTTATTCAACGGAAAAACGGGCCTGCCCCTTACCAAAGAGAAGCAGATCAAACCTCCTCACCGAAAGCGAAAAGGCTAGCTTCGTCAAATCCAATCAATCCACTCAAATCACCATTGACGATACAGCCTAAGCATAAGTTTGACCTCAAGTACTTAATCAACCATGCTCGACAATCTGATCGGGCAGATGAGAGCGCTAGGATAGCAGATGAGCTCATTAACCAGAGTGATGAGAGTGAAGATAACCAAATTTTAACAGAACTTCAAAATGATCCAACGCTATTGCAAAAGACGGCCAAAGACCTCCTTGAAGATGATGAAGAAGATGTCAAAGGCGACAAGTTGATGAGGGCTATGAACCGCACAAAAGCCGACGGATCTCATAGAATATGCTATTTTTTCAACCTCGAACAGCCCCTATTTAAACCTCCCAGGAGTCCATTCCCAGAAAGGGGGGCAAAGGGGTGCTGGCAATGCCTAGCCAACTCGCGCACGCGGGATCAAGCTGTGATCCTCGGCTTACCCCATGCCATTGCTTCTAAGGGCAGGGCACTTCCGGATGAGCTATTCCTATGGGTTTTAAATGAAGTCTGTGCTGAAAGAAACACTCAGTTACGCATGCAATACTGTAATCTAGTGACTCTGTGTCCTGGTAGTATTAAACGTCTTGTTACCGAAAAGCGACTATACTCTATGCTTGAGAGACTAGGCGGGCCTAAATACTCTCCAAGTAAGGTCGTTAAGCTTGAGAGTTTGCCTAGAGTGGAAGACCCATATCCTCGAAGAGACTGGTCATGTCTCGTGGCTTTCCTCGAACTCCTGGGGTGCATGGCTCCAGACTTGGCTACAGAGAATGCAATAGGAGCTATTAAGTTACTACTGCGGATGTCTCTTGATCCGCTTGTCAGTACAACAGTTCGCTCTGAGCACGCTGCTGCCATGGAAGCTCTTGTCACGGCATTATCAAGGCTGAACATGTCTCAATGGGACGAAGCTGTAAGTTTTATTATTATTATTCAACTTAAGACGTATTGAAGTTAACAATTATCAAGTGTAAGACAATATCTTCTTACCTCTATGAGAGCGTAGACGAGCCCATACATCAGGCAGTCCCTATTAATTATATGCCCAAGGCCACAACCAAGCTCCTCGATCTACGTCGACGGATGGCAGCCGTAATACTCTTTCGTGATCAGGACCTAAGTAGTAAACCCGTCAACGAAAGTCTAAATCTAGCCCGAATTATGGATCGGCTAGACTCTAGTGATTTCCGCGTCGGGGCTTCCACCAACTTCGAGAATTTGCGTGCGTTAGTAGCGCTTCTAGACGTCGTCATCAGCAATGCGGATTTTATCATGCAACAACACTTGGGAGATGGTACAGAGGACGCGGCCCGCAAGTTCGACGCCAATATCGATGCATTGACGTTTAGGCTTAAAGTGATACATGATAAGATCCATGATAGCACCCTACTCTCCCGCAAGGTCACCAAGGCATCTATAGACCTGGTAGCTAAACGATTAACATACGCGGTACGCACGCGGCCGCTACCCAAGACCAGCATTTTCGACACGGAGCCGAAGGAAGACGCCAATATACCCAAACAACGGGCGTTTATGAAGAACTGGGCGCAGAAGAAGGCAGAGCGGAACAACGCCGCCGCTGCAGTTAGCTAATAAGAAAGGAGGAATAGACTAGAGTACGATATGAGAATTATCAGTGTAGCTACTGAGAATGTGGAGGGTAAAATGGTGTTTTATTGATGCGGACGTCCTTGCAACGCCTTATGATATACAGCAAGCAGACTTTCTAGTGAGCACAACCAATAAATAATAGCACGGCACTACATTCCGTGCCCAAAATGCGACTTTACAAGACTCGCCAGACGGGTAGAATAGCGTGACGTCGCCTTAAACACAATCTCCTGTCTGCCCTCTTCTCTCTGCTTCTGCCGGCGCCCAGCGTTGTTGACATGTGCTTTGCGTTAAGCGCTCATGAGTAAAATAGACCTTGACGTGAGGTTCTCTCTTTAATCGTAGAACTTCCGGTTGGGGTTCTTGCCGAATAGCGTCTCTCGCACGGCGGGCAGACCGTTGGTTTGTAGGAGTTTCAGTCTCTCGTCGAAGGTGTTGTTGATCTCGATCTTGCCCTGGCCACCTACAATCATCAATCCGCCGGAGCTGCATATGTTAATTCATCATTAGCATGCCATCCCAACCTAAACCAGCTTTGTCGAAATATCTAATTCGGGGACAGTAGCGGTATAACTCACCTTCCCTCGGGCAATGCGTTGGCCTCATCGATCGTAACCTTCGTCTCTTTACCCGTATTGCTCTTGTACTCGCCCTCCGCGTCTTGGATAGCTTCTTTTAGGACGTCGTAATCGGCCTCTCGAGCGCGAACCTGGATATCAGGTTCGGAGAGAGCATATAAACCCTCCAGGAGCAGGTTCTTAAGAACGACGCGGTGCTTGGCGGCATCTTTGGTGCCCTCTGCGAGGCGTTTGGAGGCTGCGGTGAAGATGTCGTCGAGGAGCTGCTGGCGGGCGGCGAGGACCTTGAGGCGGGTCTTGTTGGCGACGGTGGAGCGGGTGATCTGCTGGGACATGGCGGCTTGCTTGAGGCGCTTGGCGTGGGCGGCGTCGATGGCGTCGGTTTCCTGGCGCACGAGCTTAGACTTCTCGATACTAAATTCCTCGTTGGCCTTGATTTCGATCTCGCGCGCCTTCTCAAGGGCTTCCTGCTTGATGAAGGCCGTCATCTTGCGGAGCTCTTGCCCGACCTATTTCACGAGGGGAACATCGTTGGTTAGTACGGTATTGATAGTTTAGCTTGTCTAGCTGTGGCCATGTTTCTCTTATTGTCCGCCCTGAGCTTGGAAATTTCTGGGTTACGCATGGTCGTTCGTGATTTCGGGCTGGGATGGTATTTACCTGGTCGTCGGACAAGGCGTGGACTTGCGACATCTTGAGGGTAGTATAAGGAGGAGATTTGGTGGTTGGGGGGTTTCGAGAGGAGTTCGGGGCTGGAGAATATCTCAGCTGGACAAAGGTTCTGAGCAAATCCACACGATATCAAGGTTACGTCCAAGTTAACTCAGGAGCTCAGGCTTGAATAAGGTTGTCGGAATGGTTCAATACTACAATACGTGCAGCAACTTTTGAATGAATTGATAGAAGCTTGGGTCCGGTGACATATGAAATGTAATGTTATGTTATGTAAGAGCTCAGTGCTCCCTCTCCTTCTTGACCCCCCGGCTTTGAGCTACATAATGCAAGTACGTACATACATTCAACTTATTTAGGTACAGCATCAGCCACAGGTATTTAGTGGTACGTTTGGGATAGACTAACGGCGGCAGTTCCCTGTGGCTAGTTGACTAAACCCGCTGTAACCCCATTGCAGTAACCGCTGTACCACGATGCACTTGGATGCAGAAATCTGGAGTCTGGTGGCCCCTGCAGAATGACTTGTGTCTTGTCACTGATGCACTGGGGTGTGGCCAATGATCACTGGCACTTGATACGGTTCAATAGTTCAATCAATACGTTGTCACTGCTGCATACCTGTTATTACATATAATTACCCTTTTTTTTTCGTTACTATTTGGTTATTCCAAGAGAGTATAAAATAAGAATTAACCATAACTTCCATTATGTAGAACAAATTTAAGAGACGAGTTAAAAGAAGAATCGTTTGAATTCCAAGTTTAAAAAAAAAAAAAAGGAAATCTAATAATATTCAAGGTTGCCGTCCCGCCCCAACCAAAACGGCCATCGGACCAAATTGAATCATCAACCCCAATTACTTTGGGCAATTACCCATTAACCTTCTATTACCCATTAACCTATTACCTCATACCCCTTAGAATAGAGTTTAACACTTTTTTACATTCTACCCCAAGTTTCTTTTCTTTTACAAAATTAAATGCATCTTCGTCTTTTCTTAGCCCGATAGTTACTTCAAATAATAAACTTGTCTATCTCTACTATATCGTCGTAATCGCCCATATCCTATTCTATCTTATACTATACAGTTCAACCCACCCTTTGTTTTTTCCTTGCCCTATTGAGAAGAGGGAAAAGTACTAGGTTAGGCTTATTAGTCGCCAACTCAACAGTTCTTAGCTGTTCAAATTACCGCTTCTTTTTTTAGAGCGAGAACCCCTGCTCCTTGTACTAGAGCAACATCTACCGTCTACGGCCCTCGAGTTCACCGCATCGTCAATCCAATTTCGAACCCTGCGATTCAACAGATACATACGTGTCGGACGTTACGTCTTACGACCACATCCGTTGTTCTTCTACTCGTCCTTGTCCCTTTTATTACTCGCGTGGCGTTCCAATCTCCATTTACACTTATTTTGTCGCAACTACGAATTGGGTGTAGCAGGTCAAAGGCCTTGGATAGTTCGAGTCTCATGGGCAGCCGAGTCGTTCTTTCATCTGGCGAGTATCGCAGATGACCTAGCATAAAACTATCGCAATGGGTATATTTGGCGACCTCTCCCCCGGGGGCACCATCACGGTATATTCTGCTGCCTACGAGCTTTCGCTATGCTTTTTCCCGTTACTAACGTCTCTCGCCTCCCTTGATAGATTGGTATCTTAGTCGGCCTAGTATCCACGAGCGTCCAATCACTCGGCCTTACTCTACAGCGAAAGTCGCATATGCTCGAAGACGAAAAGTATCCTCTCGAATTTCAGCGGCCAGCGTACCGAAGGCGGAGATGGCAGTTAGGAATGGGCATGTTTATCTTTTCCAACATTTTCGGGAGTACGATACAGATTTCTACCCTACCTTTACCAGTCCTATCGACATTACAAGCCGCCGGGCTAGTCTTCAACTCGGTCTGTGCAACCTTAATATTAGGTGAACCTTTCACGCGATGGTCCTTCTACGGTACCGCACTCGTTACGACCGGGGCGGCCTTAATAGCGATATTCGGCGCGATACCTTCCCCCGCGCATAGTTTACCAGAGTTGCTAGATCTGCTCGGCAGGTGGCCTTTCATCCTATGGATGTCACTCCAGGGCGTGCTCGTTGTCTCGATGGCGGTGGTTATCGATCTGGTCAACCATCTCAGCAACTTTTCGCAGAATGCTAGGTTCCGGCTGGCCCGTGGTCTCGTATTTGGATGCATTAGCGGCATCTTATCTGCCCATTCTTTACTATTCGCCAAGTCTGCTGTTGAGCTTGTCATTAGGACAATTGCAGACGGCGAGAACCAATTTGTTCATTGGGAGTCATGGATGCTCGTGTTTGGACTGGTTTCTCTGGCATTGAGCCAGTTGTACTATTTACATCGTGGATTAAAATTAATATCCACTTCAGTATTATACCCCCTTGTCTTTTGCATTTACAACATCATCGCTATTCTGGACGGGTTGATATACTTTCGACAGACGGATCTCATTACACGTTTACACGGTGGGCTCATCGCATTGGGCACTGCTATCCTACTCTCCGGCGTACTAGCATTATCATGGCGTCTTAGCGACGAGCAGCATCCACCTGCTGTTGGGCAGTCGACTCTGACACCAGGGTTGGGACTAGTAGACGATACGGAAGGAGAAGAGTCATCCCCCACGGACTCGGACTCAGTGGGTTTGGTCGACGAAGCTGCGCCGGCTACCTACAACACATTTGCGCCAAATGTAGAGACTACGCCCCTCACACCAGGTCGCAAACCCACGGGCCGTTGGCACGAGCGTTCGGAGATATGGGATGAATTAGAAGATCAGGATACGCCCAGACCTGCATTCACCAAATCTCGATCGATCGCCGTACCCGGCAGTGCGATCAGCGAAAATACGCCATTAATGGGCGACAGGAGGATAGTATCGGGGGAATCGACAGTTTCCCTAACAGCAGCTGAGCCCAGCGGAGAGTCCCCAAGGAGAATTTTCCGGCGCCGGAGAAAGTCAACTGGGTTCCCAGGCTTTACAGCACGCAAGCATATGCGGCGGAAGAGTTCAGCAGGCGCCGGGGTCCAAGACGCTCTCGGTGGAATTTGGAAGCTGAGGTGGTGGCGCGGAAAGCGCGACAACAATTCAGATGTAGCAATAGCCAGCTCCCCAGGAGGGGAGAGCGAAAGGAGACAGTCCTGGGTTTCAAGTCCTACGAGGCAGTATCAAGATGAGCCGGAGGATGAGGGCGAGAGAAGGAATTCTAATCAAAGATCGCGGCCGAGGAGTCCTAGAGGTGATGATGCCGTTTGATCAAGAGCTCCAATAGCTAGACAATACACGCATTTATGGTGGGATGCACAAATGATACACATAGGCAGGATAGCCTTAGCATTTTATTAAGATAATAAGCATTATTCAGCGGATTTTCTAGGGACTTTGATGTTCTACTTATACCTTATGTTCACTTCGTCCGCGAATTCTCCTTCTATCTAACTAACCGTACCTAGTCGATAACTTGCTAGGTGAAGCTATATAAATAATATATGGGGTGCATTAGGACGAAGTCTGCCCCCTCTGGGCATTTTAGTCACATTGTATAGAAGTAGTCTCACTTATGAACATTAGGTAGGCACGTAAGGAGGTTATATTCAACCCATGGCGCAAATTACCCACCAGTGCGATTATCCCAAGGACAAACACCGCCCGACATTCCCTAGTCTGAGGGTCTTAGTTTATGTGAAAAATCGATTTCCCATAACAACGCTTGCTCGCCCTATAGTATATTTCAAGTTCAATTTATCACATATTCCATAGATTTGACTACGTATAAGATTCCAACGTGTATACTAGTATTATCCGCGATTTTACACCGAACGGCCGGATATCGTTGGATTAGCACATGTGAATAGTAATAGTAGCGATATCGGTTGAGTTCTCTTCCCCGTGCCGTCACATTCCCAATACTTCCAAACTAGTAGGTACCGGCCTGTTCGGAGATCTGATGTTAAGCTAACCAATAAAGTAACCCAAGATGAGATTTTGGACCGAATTCCCAGATTGAGGCGTGAGCTGAGCTTAGCCGATGAATGTTAAAAAAATAACTATCACGGTAAGCAAACCAGTTAGATTTGGCTTAGAGATTTAAATAGAAAGTTTTCAAATCTGATTTGGGCGCTAGACAAGGAAATTATATGGTGTTAGAATGTGGTAGTCTGACAACAGATGACGATGCAACCAATGGTTCGGCGTACCTGAGGCTCAAGAAGGAATATATGTCGATAATTGCTGCTGGGCAGCGGGGATATAACCCGGCGTCAGCAATCCGCAATTATTCATCGTTTTCTCTACTTATATCTCAACTTACCTAGTACTACCTTTCAATATTACTGACTGTACAAAGTAAGATGCTACTATTAAGTTTTAGCTGGGATGGATGAGCTCATCAGCATTGTAATTCTGTTTCCTCCTGTCTTACCCCTAGATTCAAAGCTCCATGCCATTAATCATTATCTGGGTAATTGGTTGGCTCCCATGAATCTCAAGTCTTTCTATACTAAGAGGCTCAAGCTCGCCGCTGCTCGGCAACTATAAAAATGAATACTGCGAGGCTATGTAATAGCAAGACGAGCTAGCCGTAAAGGATGGAAAATGAGTCCTATACGGTGCGGTGTATAAGTCATGAGAAATTCAATATTTTAGTAAAGCAATATTGGAAATCTTTGACTTCGCCGCTGACGGCGGTTACTTGCCTCTACCACATCGTAACTCAACTTTGGGCAACGTAAGCAGACTATCTTCACAGACGACTAAGCTTTGGACACAGCAGAGTCTAGGCTTTCTGTTCAATCGGTTGAGGCATCGTGCCTGGAAATTGTCGGCAATACAACCTTTTGAGAATATTGATCTAGGGGGATAGATTCGCTTTGTCAATAATATTTCCTCCTTTCGTCCTGGTATGCTACCACAATCGCCGTTAGGTCGGTCGATAGGTAAGCCGGTAAGCTGGAATCTAGCCCTCGAAGAATGAAGTCGGGGGGATGGGATAGTAGACCCAACGTTATGGGGGTAGTTAGTTAGAGAAACGCGTGATCGGCTGACGAGAGGAGGTTATGAAATTTTGTATATATAACCTCGTTGAAGACACACAATGTCCAATCTTTTGTTCACCAACGATTCCACCCAGACGCAAATCAAGGACTCTCCAGTAGCCTATCCTACCAACTTCACTCATCAACCACCAAAGAAAATCCCCCCAAACCAAACCCAACATCCAAAATGTCCCCCATAACCAAAACCCTCCTCCTCCTCGCCGCCGCCGCGAGCCAAGCCCTCGCCTACTCCGGCGACATGACATACTACACCCCCGGCCTCGGTGCCTGCGGGAAATGGAACTCTGAAGCAGACGCGATCGTAGCGCTGTCGCAGGCGCAATACGGGCACGACGCGAACCCGAACAACGCCAAGGTGTGCGGCCGGCGGATCAACATCCACTACGGGGGCAAGACGGCCACGGCCACCGTCGTCGACAAGTGCATGGGCTGCGCGTCCGGGTCCATCGACGTCAGCCCCGCCGTGTTCAGGCAGCTCGCCCCGCTCGACAAGGGCCGCGTCAAGGTCACTTGGGGGTACGCGGGTGGCAATGCGGTTCGCGTGGAGGATTTGGGCGCGGGCGAGATTAGGCTCGAGTTGATTGAGGAGACTAATGAGGATTATGCCAACTTTGAGGATGCGGATGGGACCGAGTTGTAAGAGCGGAGTGACTAGAGAGTATGAGGATGAGAGTGGTGGTGGCTACGATGTGCGCCGGTTGGGGGAATAGGAGTCTAGCGATGGGACGGGGAATAAGAAGATTGGAAAACATAAAACAAATATCTTTCGCTGATCCTTCATGTTCACTACTAGCTATGAGTAAGTGGGAAGACTAGATTGTACATAAATATATACATATACATATATATGCGCCGATCCACATGTTCTCTCCAAGATGCTTCCGTGAGATGCCAGCAGTAGTAATTGTGTTGCAGTGCTGAAAGGGATTCGCCAGGAGTTAATAGAGATGGGTCAATTTAATCGGTCTATAGAGGGTATACAGATGCCCAACCAGATCTATGGGAGACGAGAATGCTTTTGGTACTAGAGTCCAATACACGGACTACAGACTCCGAACCCGCCTACCGAATTTTGGAAAATTCCGACTTACCATGACGCCTAGTATGCCTCTATGGATAGGGGTCAAATTGTGAGATCATTCGATCCCATTGCCCCTTAATAACGTACTGTTCTGGCAGTCTTTTACCACCGCTTTCTTTTCTCAGCTTGATCCTTTCTCATGTTAAGTCGTCTTATCATCTCGCGATTCCGGGGGTCTAAGAGCCCCACGTTGCCCTCATCGTGGAACCAATGATAATCGGGTCCCAAGGTCTTTCTGTCGTCGCCCTGCATCTTGACGCGCTGGACTTTCTTGAGTTTATCTAGACCGTACTTGCACACCCATAGGGATATCACGATGGAAACACCTGTGACCATAGCAAAGCCCCAGTGTGTCTCTTCGATGAAGTTTTCGAGGTTCATACCATAGAGACCAGCGATGAACGTACCCATGGCGAGGCCCAATGTTCCAACGCTGAACCTCAAATCCAAAAGCATAAGAGAGTTACGGTTTGCGTCTAGAATTGCCCGGACACTATTACATTATCAGCTTGATTTTATAGGCATATTTGGTGGTAGCCATTCACTTACATGTCTTCGGTATTTCGTATACCTGATGTCAGGTTCTGTGCTTCCTGTACGATTTCGTCGCAAAGCTTATGATACGACTCCAGTAGCATCTCAACTTCTGTGTGGTCATCGAGATCTCTTTGGATGTCGTGAGTCTTCTCTGTAAGATACATTGAAGCTAAATCGTCGTCGGCTTCTAAAAGCTCCTCAATGGCATCGCGGACGAGTTTCGCCTTTTGAACAAAGGTGCTCACTCGTTTAGATAGTACGAGGAGTATGCGCAACTTGTGCCGATCAATATCATCCTCGAGCTCGCTTAATATACGGATTACCGGGTCGCGGACCGCTTCAAAGTCGGCTTCTAGTTCTTGAGTAACGGATTGAAGGACGGCTTCCAGAGCCCGAAATTCGTAAGGAAGGCCTCCGTTTCCGGGAGCTGTCTTTTGTTGGAGCTTGCCCTGTAGATCATACATGAAAGCTGATTGCGGATAAGACGCCTTGGAGCCATACACATCGAATAGTAGGACCCGGTTGTATTTAATTAGGACTTTTAAGTGTAATAAGTTTAAGAGGATGGCGGTCGGCCGAACGAGGATGTGCGGTAGGTTGGACGAGTCGATCTTGCGTAGATCGCGGGGCAGCAAGCCGAACTATGTCGAATTAGCTGGTGTCTATGGAATGCTATTGGGATAGACAAACCCTTGCAATAAGTTCGCTCTTCTTGAACTCGCCGTCTACTAGGATGACGTTGCCGTTCTCGTCAACTTCGGTGCATCGTAGCCTCGGCTCAAGAGCTGCTTTCTGGCTAAGCTGGCGCCTGCTGTTAAACATTGAAGTGCCGTCAGCACCCTCTACGTCGGGTAGATCGTCTGGCTCTAAAGGCTTGGGATTCTTGCCCCCAAAGCCCCAAAGCCTCTCTCGCCAAGACGGCGGACATGGAGGAGGAGGCGGCTGCGGTCCATCCGAAGAGCTATATCGAAGACCTATGTTCGGAAAGAAGTAGGGATGATTCTTTTGACGAGCCGTTTTCGAAGCTCCGTAGCAACGGTTTTGTATGAGCGCATTCAAATCCAACATGCCGGCTTGTAATGGCGCATTTTCAGAAGCGTCCAAGAGTGCTCCCACCCGTAAAAAGCCCCTTGGATTCTTCTTAGCTGCGCATAATACCCTGTGCATAGGTTGTCCTAGTCTTGCGGCACGGTCGTGGTTGGGGCTAAAGAAGCTCAGATTTTCCGATTGTATGCGAAGAAATCTTAGAAGCCTCAAAGAAGGCACCGGTAGACGCTGCGACGCCATTATGAAGGTCATCCGGGAATGGAATACAGGGTTACCAAAGCTGAACCGAGTGTGTTGCCATTGTATATTTAAAATCCTGGAAGTGGGATAAAATAATGTACGTGTGTGGGCATTTTCTGTTAAAAGTTGGAATGCGCCATTGGAAGTTATCGCAGTGTATGGATTAGCTTCTGAACTAAGATGAGCGATAAGAATTGATTTTCATCATTATCGGAGAATCCACTCTAACTATCGGTCCGCCTTGTTATCCCGGCAGCTGCCCGGCAGGTTGGGACTGCCCGTGGGACTGCCCGTGGGACTAGGTTAAATAGCATTGTAAAATTTACCCGAAAATGCTCCTTGCACCTGTTTCTAGCGCTAATGATGTACCTAAGACTTTCAACCTTAGCACCACTTTTCAGCGTCTTCATCTTCATCGTCGGCGCCAAGAAGCAGCCTCTACAGTACCTAATAACTAGGTAATTAAGGAATTTTAAGGAAAGTTTATTGTACCGTCATCCTAGATTTAACTCAGGATGCGTTTGTACCACAAATGTTCAACCTTTAGTCCAACCGCATTTATCGAAGATCCGCGATAGAAACTTCTAGTTCCTTGACCCAAGGTCTTAACAGTTGGACAATTCATGATATTCCGTTCTATCTAAATTACTATCAATGGAGTTGACTCCTATTAAAGTTCGCGGGAAACGCCGCCACGGTAGTGAGGTTGTCGTCGCACCACCGCCCAAGAAGAAATCAAGAGCCGTTGATAAATCCAAGCCACGGAGATCTAGGAGATCCCGCAAGTCGAAAGCGTCATTCCTCGAAAAGATCCCATTAGAGATCCTTGAACGTATCTTATGGTATAGCGAAAATATCAACCTGGCCCGCTCTAGCCCTCTTGTTGGTCGCCTCCTATCGGGTCGCTCTACTCTGCGCGAGACTTTTATCGTAGCATTCCAACCCACCTGGGATGTCTGGTTTGGTTGTGTTGGCGATAGAAACGATTCTACTCGTCCTACGGAGGGTAACCCCGACTTCCAGGTGAGTTCATGGCATGTCCGTCTTCACGTATCATTGGTTAATCTCAGCAGTCCGGTCTACTGCAATATTCGTGGACGAATATCTCCTTTATTCTCGAGTGCTGGGATCTTTATGTCCGGAGACTTGTGAAAGCACACATCTCTGAAACAGACCGGCCTTTTCATATTCAGCATGTTAGAATATGGGGGGATCCGGGAGATCCAGCCAAAGTCATGGCAAAAGACGATTCCCACGTAGTCGACCCTCAAGAGGCAAGTCGCTGTTTCTTCCACGATTACGCTGCCTTTCAAGATATCCAGAAGCACATTGAATACCACCTGAGCACATTAAACGCTCAATCAACACAATCCACATTCCTATATGTGCATAAAGATACTCAAATACCGGATTTTATATTATCCTCGCCTCTTAATGATGAGAAAACCCAGAAGCTATTCTGGATGGTCCGAGGTGGCGCCCGTTTATCTCCAGACCAGACATGGGAACTTACTCTCGAGAGTTTCCGCGATGCCGTACCAGAAACATTACCTCACGCCGGTGAAGTCAACCTCACCCTGGTTAAGATACTTTATATCCTGGGTGCTTATCAAACCTGGCCTGAGCATGTTAGTACTGACGAGGCTGATCGAATATATGCCATCTTGCGTAATTTCATCGGCGAACCACCCACCGAGATTAGAGCTATGTATGAATACATCTTTCGGATGATATCTCGAGATTGATTAAGCTCGGCAATCTTCTTGTTTATGTAGCATAGCAACCCTATGGGGTATATATTTCTAGGCTAAAACCTGTAATATTTAATGGTAAGCTGTTGCTCGTATGAGTATGCCTATACTTCATGGACACTTGCCGACATTATATTGGAGTTAGACACAATAATTATATTTCCCTTTCAGTGGAGATTCTTCCACTTCAAGTCCCGAGACGACAAAATACGAGATCACACGGATTAGAGGGAAGTCATTATTCCTGATCACGAACGGTAAGAATTCATCACTTCAAGTTATCGCCATATGCGTTAAGTCATTAAACGATTATTCCTCCTGTTGCCTAAGACTTCTAATACATTTAATGATGAAGCGAGCAAGGTACCTCACGTAAACGATGATTGCAAAGAGGCCTAAGCTCTACGATTCGAATCTTGTAAAAACACTCCACCTCCCTCCTTTTTTTTTTTTTTTTTCTCCTAACATAAAACACCCTCTAACGCCGACATACACCCGTGAATGGACTTTCGAGTTTTCGTTATCATATCCCTTTTTCGATCAATTTCTAACATTTTCTAAACGGCAAAGGCAAACGCGCAAATGAATCGTGTCTTCAGGCAATCAGGTAACAGTCGTAGTAGTACAGTCGTAGTAGTCGACGCTGGGCCGTCTACTCAATAGGAATACGCCAGTTGAAGAGGAGGGGGAGATGCTTGAGACCCTCCTTGTCGAGACGAGCTCGAATCTTGAGCTCGAGGGGCCACCACAACTCCTCGTCGAGGCCGGTGTCGAATTCCATGACGAGAGCATGAAAGTGATCGCCCGGAAGGCGGTGAACATACTGGACGAGGCGGATACTAAGATCGCGCATGTGGATTCCGACACGCAAGTCGTCGGTGCAGATGTTATGAATGTCTTCATAAAGCCCGAGTTCTCCGCGGTTGAACGAGTCGCAGAAAGGCGCGTCGAAGCACGGATCATCGATGACGACGGGATCGACGCGCTCACGGCGGAGGCCGCGTTCCTGCATTTCGACCGTGATGAAGCCAAAGCCCTCGTCGGTGAGATAGCTGCGGACTTTGTCCACGGCGTAGAGCCATTTGCTGCCTTGGTAGACAGTGTCCTTGCCCCAGGCCTTGCCCTTGACCATGTTCGAGTTCGGCTCAGCCTGCACAATGACGGTGAAAGCGCTCGACGAGTGCGTGATCTCGGGACGGGTCATAACCAGCGAGAACTCAACCTCGAACGGCAGGCCGTTCATCACGTTGCCGATGATGTGCTCGATCATGAGCTTGCGAGCTCTGAACTCACCCGAGAGATACTCCCCAGGATAGATCGATTGGTTCGGGAGGGCGGCAGGGCGCGGAGCTCCAACACGAAGCCGAGAGAGCAAGAAGCCACTCTCCTCGATGGTTGAAATGAAGGGCAGAGGGAGATCCATCTTGACGGAGTCGTGCTTGGGCAGTGGATGGGCAAATCTTAGGTGTTCGGGTAAGGTTGTCTATCGGTGATAGCTACTTGCAGCAAGTGCTGTTGAAAGGTCAGCTTTTGTTATCAGACGATTCTACCGATGCTTCTCTCAATGCTTCGATTTTTTTTTTTTTTTTTAAAAAAAGAAAAGAAAAGAAAAGAACGAGAAACATCAAATGAATAAGAACTTACTGCGTGCTTGATGAAGATGCTGAGGCTGCTCTATCTATCTTCCCTTCCACCGACTTGCCCCAGTCCTGATGGATGTTGTGTGTTGTGGAAGGAATGTTTTCTAGGTAAGAATGGTTTATTGTATTTTGGAAGAAAGAAAATTTAGTGCAACAGCAAAGGACCTAAGTTGCTGGGGTATTTTTATGCCACAGCGGCTGGTTGGTGGACGACTAGGTGACAAAGGGTGATGGCTAGTGACTAAACACGGCTGAGGCTGTCGTTAGGTACCCGTCACTAGGACGTCAAGGTCGAGGGGTAGTAGTAAAATCTTAGTTGGGTGGGACGACAGGGACGATGGTAGAAAGACAATCGATTGCATGGTTACTATCACTAAGAGAAGATCGTCAAACCAGTTGTCACTGGGCTAATTCACAAGCATGTTTGTTAGGGGACCATCTCCTAGTTATACTCCCGTGAGACTATTACTACAATATTACTAACATACAGAGAAAATGGTAATATCTTCAAGTGGTGATGGTATATCGCCGAAACCGTCATCTGTGCTACTCGGCCTAGTTAGAAGTAAACAGATACAGAATAGGGATCGAAGCTAAGCAACTTCTCCCTAGGAGAATATCAAATAGCCCTGGGCACCTCCAATGGAGCGTGATGTCTGAGAATCAGAATAGATGTCTTAAGCTTTTGTTTTGCCGTTAATCCAAGCTGGTCGTAGTAAACCCTGGTAAGGGGACTATAGGACTTAAAGGGGGGGCGACCCGAACAGTGACCAAGAGATGAATTAGCTCAAAGTTAAATTTTTATTTTATTTTCGAGGAATCTACAAGTTATATGAATACCTCCCAGACAGGAATATTATCCGGATCTAATGTTTGAATGCAGTGGATGAATGTACTGTAGGAACCTATCTCACGGATGACTCCTGATTCGCCTGGACTACACACAATTACCTGCCTAGCGCTATCAAATAACACATCAAGTGATTTTCATTAGGAATTTCGGTTTGGAACTTCATCACTGGTTGCTATTGAAAGAGAGCCGATAGGTCATAACCGTTATATTCTATAGCTAAGAGCCACAATACTTGGTGGAATTAGAACATGACTGGGCCTTAATCTACTCACTCATCCACTTGCGCATCCATTCATCCCTGACTGGAGGCATATAACGAAGTGCCTGGCTTGAAGAAAGAGAGCGCTTGATGACCATTGGCTGTGCTGATGTAGCTTCTTATGCCCATAAACCATTGTGATAGAAGTCTGGTAGCTCAATAGCTGGATTCGACTTGACTACACCAGCTAAACCGGAGATACCTATCCTTACTAGAGATAGCTGCCGCACTTTCTTCTACGCGACTTAACCAGACTGACGGTAATACAACCTCGAGTTCCTTTCCAAGACGGGCCTTTGATTCCTCTACTATTACGGATACCAGTGTATCCCACATCATGTTGAACAGTCCGACCCCCGCCTTGACTACGATCAAGACAGAAGATATGTCCAATCCCGGGTCGACGAAGAGCACGTCGTAACACACGCGTGAGTTGGAGTGCTTGTAAAGAGTCCATGCCTCGGTCGAAGAAATTCGCCGGGTTATCTGCGTCTGGCTGGCCCGTGACTGAAAAAACAACGTCTTGTATAGCGGATGGTATATCATTATTAGGTGCACTTAGAGATTCCCTGCCGATTTCCTCGTCTAAATCCACATCCCTATCGCAGCTGTCGCAATAGGCTATTCAATGTACCCCCTAGTGGTAATTCATATAATATTTGGTATGTTGTTTTTCGTTCCAGTTTTCCTGAATATAATGGAGTTTCCACCGAATGTTACTGTTGTTGGTGATAATTAATTTGCACTTTCTAGAGGTAGAGTTCGGCGGGGCGTTGTCCGGATGCCATCAGAGTAGTACGCCGAATACGAACATGAGGAAGCCGTCGGGCACTCGAGTTTTTGGGGGTTAAGGAGGACGACGTACAAGCCCCGGTAGAAGGACATCTATACGCGTAGGTGAATCAAGGATTATACTACCTAACCTGCTTTGGTATATACACAGGCGGGTTAAGGGGTAGAGCTAGGATGGTGAGATGGGTGCCTCTCTACAGGAATATTGTAGTCTAGAGAGGGCCATTAAGTGGGAGCTATCAGTCTTATTCATGAATCAACAGAGGCACACGCATTACTTGAACTATAGGCGCTCAATTATGGGCACTGTGTAGGTACTTATACGACTAACTTGAAAACTATTCCCTTAACTCGATATCAATTTAATACCACTTCTCCTCTCCACGTCCGAAATAATTCTATATATCAGCCTGATTATCCTGACAATTAAAGTCATACTCTTCATGGCCTCCTAGAAAGCTAGACTGGAAGCCTTTTCTGGAGTACTACCTATCACGACGCCTTGCGCACCGTTCTCAATATCGATCACGTTCTTGTGTACATGCCCGTTTATCACGATCGTATGCAGCTTAGACGCGTCCTGGAATAGTTCGATATCCTCCAATGGGTTCCCATCAACCAGGATGACGTCGGCGTAGTATCCGGGTAGTACCTTTCCTAGATCATTTGGATAGCCCATAAGCTCTCCTCCTAGGGCCGTCGCGGCGATGAGGGACTCCTTAGGAGTATACCCGAAAAGGTTCACAAAGTGGGCAAGGTCCTTCGCGTAAGTCCCGTGGGGCGCCCAAGCGAATCCATAGTCGCCTCCAGGAAGGATCTTAACGCCGCGCCTCTTCAGTTCCTTCATTGCCTTGTTGGCCGCTTCAACCTCGTGGACCAAGCCCCTTTTCTTGGCCATCTCGGGCGTGAGGCCGTAAGGAGTGGCGTCTCCTGTGCAGCTAAGCAGGGGGAAGTTGATCGCCGGCGCCACGTAGACTCTATCCTTGAGCGCTTCAAGCATGTCGAGCGCTTCGGCATCGACGTAGCTAGCGTGGTAGATCATGTCCACTCCTGCGAGACAAGACATTTTCACAGAAGCTGCGGATCGAGCATGGGTGCACACACGCTTCCCCCTGTGATGGGCTTCTTCGACAGCGGCCTTTGTCTCAGCCAGAGTATAATAAGTTTCTTCGCTCCTATTTGCATAGTCTACGGTTAGCGAATTCTTTTGCAAGACTTGTACATAGGCGAAAAAACCATCGAAAGATACGTACCCCATAGTCTCATGAACGTAGTCTCCTGTCATACTTAGCTTAATATTGTCAGCGCCAAGTTCGATGGACTTGCGCACAATCTGGCGCATTGCATCAGGTCCGTCGGCGAATTGGCTAATACTTGGAATAATCGCGCCACCCGTCGTCGTGATCTCTTGGCAGTTAGCTAGGGAGCGAGGGCCTGGAATCAGACCAGACTTGATGGCTTGTTTAACAACGATGTCAAGCCTTGGCCGTGCAGACGCCGCTCCGAAGCACATTGTGTATCCGTAGTCCAAGTACGTTTTTGCCGACTTTGCTGTCTGTAGTACATGCTCCTCTAGTGGCGTTCTAGTCAACCCGTCTAGGGTCGGCGAGTTGTTCCAGCTGAAGTGGGTATGGGAATCAACCAGGCCGGACATGAGGGTCTTCTTGCCCTTTCCATCAACGACCAAAGTATCATAATCAGGGGCTACATCAACTTTTCCAACCGCTTTGATTCTTTCCCCTTCGATAAGAACGTCGCCCAGATAGGGATCCGCGCCAGTGGAATCGAAAATGTTGACGTTCTTGAATAAAATCTTGCCCTTATCACCATCTTTATGATTGTTCATGGTGATATCGGCGGGCGTTGGCTTATAAAATGGTAGTCCATTAACGGGGCTGACTTCGGCTGTAGGGTCAACCCAGTGGCCATCCGAGACAGGCACATGATAACCGTTGGATTTGTTGGTAGTATCTGCAGATGCCATTTTGATTTCGATGTCAATATATACGTAGTGTTGTGATAAAGGGGGCAATAGTCGCAATCCAAGACTAGTATGAAGCTAAATAGACCCACTGCTAAACTCGGGATAGTATTGTCGGTTTCAACTATACCTCAAGTCAAGACAGCACATATATTATATGTGGATGGATCACATCCTTCCCGTGAAGATCGGTAGGGGAATACGTGGAGTATTTCCTTGCTGTCCGGGAAGTTGCCGCAAAGCCGCCACAACATTATATGCCGTCTTACGTTCTTCGGAGAGTTGCCGTACTCCGATGTATCAACACCTCCTATACATGACAGGGCACTGAGTATTATAGGACGGCAACTGGCTATAAGATCATAAGAGAAATAGAATCTCGGGATTGTTCGGTATGCTTTCTACTTCCTATTGAACAAATCTACGACGTACATCTCAACTTTCGTTCATTATCCTTCAGGAAATATGGCTGATTCTCAGAGTTCCCCATTCCCGTCATTTGGCTTTGTTGGCCTCGGAAATATGGGATCCGTCATGAGTCTCAACCTAGCCGGTCACGCTCAAAAGCAAGGATTTCAGAAGGTCAAGATATGGAATCGCTCTCGAGGTAAAGCTGAGGAACTTGCCGGGCAGGGTTTCTTCGAGGTAGCGGATACACTGGAGAACATAGCAAAGAGTTGCAACATCATCCACGCTTGCCTTGCAAACGATGATGTGGCTCTTTCAGTTTACCGCCAGATTCTAAGCTTTGCGGAGCCAGGCCTCATACTTGTGGACCATTCGACCTTATACCCAACCACATCCTCGACACTATACGCAGAAGCTGAAGCCAAAGGCTCGAGCTTCCTGTCTTGCCCGGTTTTTGGTCCGCCCGCTTTAGCTGCAAGCGCAAAACTTCTGGTCGTATTGTCCGGCAATGAGAAAGCCAGAACTACATTGAAGGAGTATATCGTACCGGCGATCGGAAGGGCCATTATCGACTGTGGCAACGATACAAGAAAGGGGGCGCTTCTCAAGATTCTAGGGAACAGCTGTATCCTCGGCACAATCGAGCTTATGTCGGAGAGTTTTACTCTAGCCGAGAAAACAGGATTCGACGCCGAACTATTCTACGATTTCATACGTGAGTAGAGAATACATCAGCAATAAAACTAAGCTAATATTTTATTAGAGCAATGGTTCCCTGCTCCAGCTTGGGTAAATTATGGAAAGAAGATTCGAGATGGTGCTTTCAGCGGTACAACGGGATTCACTATACCTGGAGGAATGAAGGACGCGGCATATATCAGGCGGCTAGGTGCGGAGACGTCCACGCCGACTCCTCTCATTGACCAGGCATGGAATCATCTCACCACCGCTAAGGCTATTGGTGGTGAAGGGTTAGATTGGAGCTCATGTGCTGCCGGTATGCGAGTTACAGCAGGTCTGCCACCGTTCAAGGGAGAAGATTTCAGTTTGAACAAGAAATAAGACATGTATGTTTATACATAGGCCTTTTCATACATTATGTACCTACCTAGAGATTAGCCATACATCTATACCTACCTAGATATACATCGTACTATGGTTTTTGGAGATATAATTGTCCTTATTATCTTAAATAGTTAGATATAAGTGGTTAGTTTGCCCCTTGTTTGCCGTCTTCTGACCATTAACTAAGTGAAGAACAAATTTCATAGCTCCATAGGTAAATCAAAACTCGATCATGACGATGCATTGAATTCCGTAAGCTTCTTCTTATTATGATGCCGTATACATTAACTGCGTTCAAGCCAATGGACACGAAAATAAACACAATGTGATAAAGTCCACGAAGCACCAAAATTTATTAGGTATTCGTCAACTCTGATATTTTATACTGAGGATAATGAATAACTCATTTACAACTGATTATCTAAATGGGCAAGAGCGGGAGAATATTAGGGACCTACGGCTGGTAGGATGTCATGCGGTACGTTTAACCACCGAGGTAATCGCTTCTACAGACTCGTCTGTCCTCTCCAGCATATGCCAATGACCTGTATCCTTGAAGAATATCTGCTTAGCGTTGGATCCAATATCCTTCACTATCTCAGCCCCTGCTACCGCAGTAGATACTTTGTCTTCCTCTCCAGTCACAATAAGGACCTCGGCCTTGATCTGTTTCCAAGCTGGTGCCGAACTTCCTGCCAAGGCGTCTAACGCCAGGGAATACCCCTTCGGATCCTGTCTCGTAAGCATTTCTCTGGCCAGAGCTACCTCCCCTTTCCGATTAGCCAGCGATGAAGATGCGAAAGCATTTGACACCACGGCGTCGGCAACTGCCCCCATTCCCTTATCTCTGACTGTAGTGGAACGAGCAGCAAGTGCTTTCTGGCCGGCCTCAGGAGGCGGTCTAACTGGACCGAAAGCCACAATCCCCTTTATAACATCGGGGCGTTTCGCTGCAAGATGAAGACCAATGAGTCCACCGAACGAATGGCTCGCAACCACAATATCCTGTAATCCCAGACGGCTAATAATAGCTAGTTCTTGCATTAGAATATGATGCACACATAGTAGTTATTTCGGATAGAATGAATCTCACCCTCGCAGTCCGCCACATACGACTCTACACTCGTACTTTGTGGCACGGAACTCCGACCATGACCGGCCCAGTCGAAGCGGACTAAATCGAAGTCCCGCAAACCAGAGACAAGAGGCTGGAAGGCATTCGTAGTCCCACCAAACCCGTGGATGAATAGGATAGTCCTAGAACCGATATTTCCTTCCCGCTCGTAGAAGAGCTGAACTGTGTCTCGAGCTATGTAGCCAGAAGACGTAATTTGGGACGCCATATTTCACTTTCGCACCGAGACGCAATCGTTGTTGTTGTACAAGCGTCCTTTCGTGAGAATTGGACTTTACTTTATACACTATCTTGAGCCTCTGCCGGGGGTTTATTACATATACTCGGGTGTCTAACCCTGAAGCAATCTGAGGATCTCTTCGGCGAGTTGCCGAGTGCTCGTACGGCGGATACCGGCGCTAGATGCAAGCCTTGTAACCAGACTCTTGTTACAATTCGCAAACCCTTACCTCCGCAATATAGCACCGTATTAGGGGGGGTCGCTACGACGTACATACCAGGGGTTAAGAGTGTGGAGAACCTACCTACGTATATGCTATAACGACAGCTCATATCTGGATGATCGGATTTGCTCCGAGAATCTAAACAATCAAGGAGTTACCATATGAATATTGGCCTAAGTAGGTATCTAACCTATATTTTTACCTAGGTAAATATCACACCCTACTTTCAAAATATATGGGCAACAAGTGAAGGTTCCCATAAATACTCCGCTACTTCTCAGTACACTAATCGAAGTTATTAAAGATAGCTCCAATGTAAGCGCTATACTCTTTAATAGTTGAAAGTGCCAGCGCTTCCGCCCCGGGTCCCATAATAGTAACCCACGGTGCTCTGGGAGCCCTCCAACGGGATATATCGATATCCGCCTCCGTAGTCATGAACCCTCTCGCCATTTTAATGAGAATGGGGCTCCCCTCTAGCTGCAGGGGTACTCCTTCTTCCTCCGTTACTCTGCAAACGGCCGAGAATGATATATCTTTCGGGTGAATATTCTCCTGAAATCCCTGTAGTTGTGAAGGCACTTTTTGTAAAGGTCCTGCAGCTGACATATCCCAAAATACTTTGCCGAGCTGTCGTTCACGCAAGCAGAACCATCCCACGATGACTATGCTGCATGGAAGAGAAACTTCGGATAGCAAAGAAAAGATGCGAAAGGCAGTAGTAAAGGTAGACACAGACAAGCCACCGTCTAGCGGAAAAGTAACAGCAATAGGGGCAATATCCACATCGAGCCCGCTCCGACTCATGTAAATATTTCCTATCTGGTCCTCCTATCAATAGTGTTAGATGCTATGAGTCGAAATTGAATATTATTGCTACTCACTGTGAAATGAAGGGACTGCGCCGCGGCATATGATCTAAGTGCCTCCCTAAAAGAGGTGTTAAGTGACGTTGGCGATGTATCAGGACCGGCATATGTCTTCTGAAGATTCGCAGGGACATCGACGTTCTCCATTATCTAATTAGTATTGTTTGTTGGTTTGGGAAGGCCTAATAATTGAGAGAAATGGGCCATTATTCCCTTACTCGAATCTGTATTTTAATGTTAAAATCTAGCAGCAATCCGGTAAGATGCCGGGCGCAAGAGCTCCCATGGTGTCGGGAGGCCCATGAGGTACACGTTTACCCAAGAATTACTATCGTTGTATGGACGGATGCTCGTGGCGACGGTCGCATTTGTAACCTCCATATCGGCAATTAGAAGGTACCTACTTAGGTATGTTAGGTGCCCAGCTACCCGACCGAGGGTGGCATTTGCGGGAAGATGCCGACCCCAGGTGGTGGGGCATCGCGGACTTCCCGTGTTTATTTCATGACTATTGGCTTGGCTAGAGACGGCTTGGGATAGTACCCAAAGGGTATGATGGGACGAAAACGCCAGCATACAATAGACGGAGAGAACTATGCTGTATATGTAGAAATTGAGGCGTGCAGCGCTGACGGGGTTCGTCGTTTTGCTTAATACAAGTAACTAACCTAGGCAAATATCAATCGTAAAGTCTTTATTGTTAGGAGCAATTCCATTCACCTTGGGGATTCTGAGCTGTACGCGACTAGATTCCGCCGTAGGTAACGTTATAAAGGGAATAACTTATAAGCCCGTATCTCCTTCACGATTGGATGTCTCGTTCTTTGCAACCAGATAGATACCCCTCATCCACAGCATCGATCTTTGCAAAATCATGCCTTTATATCACATAGGTAATGCTATTGCTCCTGGGAAGTACTTATAATGCTAATAAGGGTTATAGTATTGTTTCGGGTGAAGCCGTCAGCGTCGGTAGAAGACGTCAACAAATTCAAAACGACGGCAGAAGCAATGGTATCTCAGATTCCTGGTAGGTCATAGTTATTGGGTGCACACCACTACGTTGCGCTAACGGTCATATATCATATTAGGGCTCTTAAGGATTGACGTGAATAGTCCATTGCCTGATACGGCATATAGAAGTAAGGGTTACAACATGGGTGTCGTGGCTGTCCTGGAGAAAGCGGAGGACATCAAGGGTTACATAACTCATCTGGCCCACCAAGCGTACGTCCAACACTGATCGTTTAAGGCAAGTCCGCATAAACTGTCCGCACAGACTAACACGGGCCGCTTATTAGTGTCCATAAACTTCGTATGGAGATTTGCGAGCCAGGCGAAGAGTCTACACTCGCTTACGATCTAGAATTCCCGGCCTAACCATTCAGCTTATTAGAATAGAATAATAAGAGCCATCAAATCTGTTCCTTAGCCCTACCGGTATGTAATCCCTGATGTAATCTTCGCGATGAAGAGACAGAGCTTCAGTGTGGAGGTATGTACCGCAGTCAGGCTTATTGTACAACCAAGTCGAATTTATTATTTTATAGCTGCTCAGATGATTACCCAGGTAGGTACCTAGGTAAGTCTTATTATATATGATAACTACCTTAGGTATGCTTACGATCTGATCATCTCTTTATTCTACTTCACATGTGCATTCAACCCCACCTGGCCGCAGGCACCCGGTCATAGCATCTTGGACATGGATCATGATTTCCATCCGCATCTCCAATTGGCTTCGGAAACAGAGGAGTAATTGCCGTATAGGCCCCTCTACTTTTTATATCCGCCCTCTATCCTGATTTCAGGACGTGAATTCACGTCGTACAAAGGAGTAGAATCTCACCTTACAAACTTCGCTCACTTGCCGTAAATTATCGAGTAAACTAGGGAATTTAAATCAAATAATGCGACAACCCAATTCCAAACCAGCTCGAAAATATGGATTCGCTTGTTCAAATTGTAGGAGACGTAAGGCTAGGTGTAACGGTGCAATGCCGGCCTGTCAGAAATGTCTTTCAAACGGCGAGACCTGTTCGTACGACAAGTAAGTAATACAACTTACAAGAATTGGTTAACGCCAATTACAAACAAGAAAACTAATGAGTTTCCAGGGCGCCTTCGATAGCTTACGCCGTATCACTGCAAAATGAATTGCAAGCATATAAAAACAGGATCGAGGAGCTCCGGCGGGTTAAAGACAAAGATCGGGACGCCCTCCTGGATGAACCAATTAGGACAATAAACCCGAACGAAGGAAGATCCCGTGCATTTCGAAGCACTCCCGAACTTCAAAATTTACAGCAAGTAGACAATGCCACTACTGACGGCACAGACGATACCACCGAGATGGCTTCTGTCGGAACAGACGGGCGAGTTAACTTCTATGGAAAGACTAGTTTATATCACATCGACCCTAAACACTTTGAAGAAAATAGCCCTACAACGAGTCACGAAGACGACGCCGGGAATTATAGTCGTGGCATAGCAGCCACGCCTTCGATGTTCGAACTCCACGACACAGCATCGCTTCTGGTAGAAATACCCCATGGCCTCTTGAATCATCTCCTCGATACTTATTGGTGTTACCCTCATCACTTTCACTGTGTGTTATGCAAGCCTCTATTTCTAAGTCAGTATTTTTCTACAAACAGCCTTCAGGAACTCTAATCCATATTTAGGAGACCTGTTTAATTCCGGGCCATATGTTACCCCTTTTCTACTATGCACAGTACTCGCACAAGCCGCACGATACTCTACACGCCGGGATGCGACAGATTTCGGGCAAACGTTTGCTTCGCGGGCCTTACAGCTACTACCTGGTGCTATCGACAAGGGTAGTTCTATTCCTACCATTCAGGGCTTACTCATATTATCCGCACGGGAGTGTGCTTGCGGGCGGGTATCTCAAGGATGGTTATACTCGGGCACGGCGTTTAGAATGATGCGGGATCTTGGGATAGACATCTCCCCTAAGAAGCTCGGTCACTTGGCAAGACGATTCACCGACGAAGAGCTCGCTGTGAGGAAACAGGTCTTCTGGAGGTATGTATGAATAATATGCTGTTTTTATCCCGGAACGCCTCTTGAAGCGGGCTTTCAGAAACGGCCTTGAAATCATCGTCGTATGGTATACGGTGGCTAAGATGATAGTATTACTTCAGCTCTCTCTCTCGAAAAAAAAAAAAAAAAAAAAAAAAAAAAAAAAATATAAATATATTTATAAAAAAAAAAAAAAAAAAAAAAAAAAAAAAAAAAATGTAAAAAAAGTGTAAAAAACAAAAGCTAAATTTTAGACCAACCCC
>MU623488.1:0-81997 GCA_025201765.1 Daldinia sp. FL1419 | reverse complement strand
GTACGTTACGTAAGCTTGGCCCCAACGTCATACAACCCTCCTTTTGTACTAAGCACGGACGAGAAACTAACATTATTTCAGGGGGTGTACTGTACGTACCTCTTTGTACCTAAGTAGATAGAAAGGGGGGAGGGTGCAACCCAGAGAGCTAATTCAAATATCCCCTTCATCTCCCGAACTGGGGAGTTTGCAAAAGTCTTCAGTTGTACATAACCAATAACTAACGTAAACCCATTCTATACTTTACTCAGTAAAGGGCGATTGATTATAACGAAGGAACAAATTGATATATGACGTCGAGCGCGTCGCGCTTTGATTCGCAACGGTGGAATATCATATGAAGCATGGGCTACATCGGTAGGCGCATGTACTTATCCTTCTAAATGTTTTATATCACATCTTGGCTCTGTTTTAAATGCATTAGATTTTAACCTCAAATTGAAAATTTAAGGTTTGATAATGGAACTTCGACCGTCCAATTGCCAACGGCTGGTGTAACACTGTAACTTAGACAGTGTATATAGTATATCCGCACTATATATGACCCTTCCAGTCTATACGCTCGTATCACGCAATCGTTAGACTTCACGGGAATACATAACTAGTATTAAATAATTCTTAGTTTTATGTATTCAAGCCCGCGATGACTTAACTTCTTTAGGTTTTACCATGCGGAATACCAGTTATATATGACCACCAAACCTTTGAGGTACCACGCTACCTCTAATTGTATTATTTATAGCCGGGTCGAGCAACTACTTTCCCCCCTAGTCCACAGGCCGTCAATCTCCTTTAAGAATATCATCATGCGATAAGTAGCCCAAGAGTTGTCATATATTCCCCAGCAGACAAACATCGTAAGTAAATACCCGCCTAGGTATATACTAAGCTACCTATATAGCATGGCCCTGGTCATATAAATAAAATGTCTTATGGTTTGCTATCAGTCTACAATACTACAGTTTTCTATTCGTTAGCTTCTCTATTCTTTTGCCATCAAGTTGTCACTAGATATTCAAACTTAAAACACTGCATCTTATGACTAGGTACCTTATGCTACTATCTAATACCATACTAATTTGTAACTATTTCTTTGAGAAGGGGAGGCAGTCGTCTTAAAGGACTGTCATGAAGGTGACGATATATAACAATAAAATGCCGGTATCCCCGTCAAAGTACAGTTGATTCACCCCTCTCATAACATATTTTGGACCGCAACGGCGGCAACAGCGTGGACATTCTACCGATACCTAGTAACCGAATAGGTATCTCCCGTAGCAACGCGTTACCTCCATAAGAGGTAATTAGGAAGTGTACCATGGTTACTACCATTGACTTGCGCCTGCATAAGGCACTAACATATAGTTGCCTAGGTACCTCACTACCTACCTACTAGGTAGGTAGATTTTTAGAAATTCTTCATGGCTAACTTGTCGCCGCCATTTCAACTTTTTTCCCCCTCTTTCTTCATTATCAGTCAACTGTTCGGCATGCCTCCCCACGCCGCCGTGCTACATCTCCAAAAGTTCTACCAGTAATCTGAACGCGTAAATACCCTCTCTTACTTCGTAACCCAAAGCTAAAACCAACAATGCTTCCCTGGTCCGCAGCTATGGCCGCGGCCAGCTCCGCCCCGTCCGAAGAAAACAATGGCCCCGGCGGGATCAGACAGGCCAAACCTGGCCTCAAACGCAAGGTATGTAAGTTTATTAACGAAGTAGATACCCGTGTACTAATATCGAGACTTGCTTAGAGAGATGAGATGGAACCACCGGCATCAGGGGGTCAAAATGGGGTTACCAACGACGACGTTGCTAGGGACGGCCCTCCCAAGATCGCCAGAGCTTCCCCAGCACACAAAGCCAGCTGTGATTCAATCCAATGGCGATTGCACAGTGAAGTCGCCCTCGAACTTTCAAAATCCGATGGGATCATGGCTATTCATGACTTGGTGGATAAAGACAACGTTCATCTCATGGTCGTTGGCCCAGGCTGGGCGGTGATCCAGGGCCGCGTTGATCAGATCACGAAAATGAAGGAAAAGGTGTTGGAGTCATGGGGCGGGTTGCGAGAGGAGGGTATTACCTGTTCGTCGTATCCTATATCGGGACGGGCATGTCTCTTACGCCGACAGAAGGAAAGAATCGGAGGTTTACTCGATATCGAATTCAAGCATATGCCGATGGACTGGATAGACGCAGACAAGCTGTTGAACAGAGTATTCACTTCCTCTGACGAGAAGCCTCTAGAGATCTAGGAGATCGAGCAAAACTACAGAGGCGAAGCAGGAAGACTTGAAGCCTAGGTAAACCTGAAAAGAATTAGTTCCTGAGTATTTAGGACCTTGGAATCGTGAGGGAGGGTTAGGGATAGGGGCTTACTTCAATTGCTGTCGCTGATCGGGGCTGACTAAATAATATATCTCAAGGGAGTTGGCGTGCTGTTAATGCTGAGAGAGCCGATATCATAATTCCTAACGAAACATTGAGGACAATGAATGCATAAATGCATCAATATATTAATTGACCTGTCACAAGCTTCAATGAATGATTGCGCCGTCTAAGTCTATATCGCGATAGTACACTACTCCATGACCTCTTTAATTATTTGTCAGTTGCTTCACATCCTATAATCATATTACTAGATCCCTAGGCGGTTCCACCGATGATACGGATAGGCGAATTTCTGCCAAATGGCACTTTGAAAGATATTTCTACGAAGCTTACGAGGATCATATCGATCTATGCTAGAAGAGAAGGATATATCGTCGGACCGTCAAGTGATAGCCACTCGGTAGAAGCGAGTGCATGACTTGAATCTTAGGTGCATATAGGAGACTGTGGAAGTTGAGTGTACGATGGCCTGGTAAAACTTGGTAGATGAGAATAATATTTAGTTTGTTTTGCTTTGCTAGAGTAAATCTAGGCCCGACGTAGCTATTGGGATATCCTGGTTGCCTATTCGGATAGACGTTATGAAATGTCTAGTATGAAATCTTGTCCGGACCACTTGGTGGATGTCTCCCGCTTGCTCTTCCAACACGCTCACAGTTACGAGTTACGTCGTAGCTTTTTAAAATCGATGGTGGATCGTATTTCACTTCTCCCTGCAATAGCCCTATTATGCAAAGGGCGAAGAGTCTTCAGCGACGCCGGGAACCACACCCACGTGGGTATGTACTTAAATCTTCAGCGTAGATGGACCTAACCGTACTGCACTTAGAGAAGTGTTCTTGGGAGATGATGCAGGGTCTCTTGATAATGTGGATTTAAACTGTGGTAAAGCCTAATGTTCGACCAACCTCGTCTTCGGAGGCGAGGCATTTTCTTGACTGGTCGCGACAGAGTCGGTGACCGTATTACGAACATTCGTGATATCCAATCCTCCGGGGAGGCTTACTTTTATTTGTTAGATACTTCTCCACTGACAGATCACCGTATCCACGTCTCCCCAGAGACGACAGACCATATCCAATCGGTAGTGAATAGACCAATGAAATTTCCAATTCGTAGGTTCCACCTAGCATGAGCCGCCGTCGTAGGGCTTCAGAAGCCTCATAGCTTATCGCGGGGATCTATCTCCAATGAGGCTATGGCGGTTCCCTTGTTGTATCAGGAATGGTTCTGCTCGCTACCTAGATTTGGGTAGCCCCTCCTGATCTGAGGACCTGCTGGACTTTGACCCACTGGGGCGCCGGTCGCATTCGTGTCGATATTTGGGTAGGGAAAGGTGGAACCCTCACGACATACGCAGGTCCACGTCGACACTCTATCTGACAATCGGGTCAAGTTAGGAAAATTTACGACGGCGCGATTTCAACCTGTCGTGCTTTTCTTCCTCCGGTCGTACGACGCAAACGTAGGCGGCTTCGTCATCAGGGATATTTGGCTCTTAGGCGAGTTAAAGCGCTGTCATCCTATGTTGAAGCTTTTCAGGAACCATCATGTTACTGGTCGTTGGTTGTCTGGCTGTCAGTGGGAGGTCTTGAAACGTGAAATGATTTCACAGCCCAAAAGTCTGCGGGTGACATGATATGTATGTATGTATGTACGAGGTAGTCGGGATCTGGTTGTAGACGACCTACATACATCGTATCCACCGTCGCACTTTATGACGGGCCCGATCCTCGGCGGCGGCATTCGGGACTTGTCCTTGCATTCTTAGTCGTCCGTCGTCCCGGGAAATCGGCATCGTAAAGTTAATTATGTGCGATTACCATATGTGAGGCTATAACTATAACTAGGAAGACGGTTGGGAGTATATTTTTATGATTGGGTTAATCCCGCTTCGTCCCGAACTGCCTCACTTTTTTTTTTTTTTTTTGATTGATCTACTAATCCTATTTACCAACCTCTAACGATTTCAAGACGCAAAGAGTTTGCAGTTGAGATGCGATGATTTATGGAGCATCAAACTAAAGTAGTATTTCCATAATAATTTGATTCGTTTGATTGAGAACGAAGAACGAAAAGCGCTAATAAGTCGATGTTGCAATATACACAAATACTAACTATACAGAGATAACGTCAAGCATGCGAATTTATAGAATGACTTACACGATGGATCCGTACACAACGTAGGTACCTAGGTATGTACCTACCTAGCATGTTCTAATTAATAGGTTCAGTACATGAAACTGCAATTCAAAAGACGTGGTACCCCAATAGCAATAAAAATCTTTGAATTGATAATAACGTATGATATTCGAGACTACGGCTATCTATCGCGTCATTGACGTTGATCACGGGTGCGTCTCCCTGACTCCCTCTTATCATTTGATGTTATACTTGGCAAGTCAGATTATCAGATTGTCGCACATCAAATTTTTCGAGTTCTATTATAAAACGTGAGGCTGACACGATCGGGAGACGGGATGTTTTTCTGTAATGGTCGCTTACGTTTGATTAAGCAAATTTATTTAATATGTACAAAAGAGTTGTATGTCAAGCTTCTATTATCAGAATCTGTGTCATCAGTATATTCGCATTTTTAGTTTAAGCCTAGATCGTTCACTGCCCGTTCAGCCGTTCTATAACCTAACGTAGAAGGTTGGGTACACTACATTTAGAGTGGATACTGATGTACTTACCTGATAAGCATCCAGTCTCCAGTAGGTACCTACGATAACACAAGTCCGGGAAGACCCATAATTACCTATTAATCTACAAACGTTTAGGTAAATCAATATTGTACCTTACGAACGGGTCAAGTGCCTGCGAAAATAACAGTAGCGATAGGTCATAAGACGACCACAATGAGATAATTAGTTCGCTTGAGCATTGTCCTTTTCTGTCCGTATACCGGATCCTTTCTTTGCGACGGGATGGCTTGGGTACCTAAAATACATCTGTACCTAATATATCATCGAATCGGTCTAGCGTCTATGTACATATGTAGCACTCAACCTATGGCATCATATTTGCCTAACTAATCGCTAGTTAGCGTATCTTATGTGTTGTTCACCTTCAAGATTGGGAGATCCAATTGGTGGTACATGCAGTTGGGTGGCTGATTAACCAGTTACTTGATTGCAAGGGGGTTAGGAGGGGGTGGCAGACCGGTGGGTTTTTATTGTTTCTTTTTCCCTTTTTCGTACTAGGGGTTTATTTTTATTTTTAATTCGATTCTTTGCGACCTTTGCATCCAATTTAAAGCAACCTTTGATCTGTGTAGAAAGTTGTAACCCCCAATTGATACAACCATCAAAACGTCCCACGCGACCTAGGATCATCAACTGGTCCCTTAAACATTCTTGCGGTCGCCAATCGGACAGGTCACACACTTACATCTCGCCCTGACGACTTATACATTTCCCATGATTTTCTATCCAAAATCCCCTATCTAGTCGACACCGCCCACCTATTCTTCTATACCTACATATTGCAGGACCAACCAAATTCTACGTGTAGCCTCTCCTCACCCATGTTTTTTGGGCCCCTCAGATGTTCGTGGTCGGATCGTTCTGACCTGTTCCCTCAATCCTGAAATTAAACATACGTAGCCCGGTATATTTGAGGCGCCGCTCAAGCCGCTTATGCCGCTGTCTACAATTGACAATAATTATATTCTAACATAGGAGTTAACCCCTAGCACCGTGTGTTATTTAAGACCGAGCTGGGATCCTCCTCAGCGGAAAGTATTTCGTCATACATCGTGAATATCCACTATCAACCTCAATATTGAGCCAACTCCCCTTACAAGATGGCCTTCCAGCAACCTGCACGACAGGCCGCTCAGCGAGTTTTTCGTCCTTCTCCCGAAGACGAGCAATCACCACAGCTTCCTCCAGCTTCCCACGCTGTTCAAGATTCCCAGACCTGGGTACTCTTCTCGCCTCCCACCGACGCTGGCACCTCGACGTCTTACTTAACCTCAACCCAGAAGACTACTAGTACGCCAGGCCGTTCGCGGTTGAGTGAGGTTGGAAGTCTTGGCACAGTTGCACCATCGGGTCCTAGCGCTGGACAGCAACAATCCTCAAGCTTTGTTGATGCGGTGGATGAAGACGACGATGCCGAGTTAGATAGTTTAGACGACCACTTAGCTGAATTTCGGTCTGCTCCGAATTTTTACGACCCTCCCCATGCTCACCCCTATTCAACACCTGTGGTCCCTGGCCATAACGGTCTCGGTATGTTTCGGCTGGATCAGGATGGCATGGGCGCCGACGTACAGGAACGACTTTACGCATTCGAACAGTATAACCCTCGCCGCATGACAAGACGTGGAAGCCTGGACTTGAATCAAGTTGAGCCTGAAGATGAGAAGACTCGTGAAATGGATAAGATGAAGTGGATAGAAGCATGGCGTTTGGAACAAAGCCGCTGCCTTCTAGAAGAAATCCAGAAAGAAACGCGTAGAAGACAGCGATCCGTCGCCGGTGCGTCGGTACTCAACCACATAGAACAAAAAGACGACGATGCGGTGACGATGAGCGGCCTGGAGGATTCGACAAGTAATGCTGTAGATCATAGCCAAGAATGGCATGATCACGACGACAGCGAGCAAGGAACAGATGGTGAGAGCATATGGGGTCGCATTACTCGAAAAGTTGTCCGTGATATTTTGGGAATTGATGATAAGATGCTCTCCATCTTATTTGGTGAAGAATTACCTGACGAAGATCTTTCCTCGACGGCAAAGCTATCACCCATGCCCATGTCTCAACAAATGGACGTCAGCATGAAAGACGAGAAGGATTCCGGGTGGCAGCTCAAAATGTTGGAACGAGTTGCTAAAGAGCTCGGTCTACTTATCCATCGGCTCTCTGACCACCCCGGAGCCTTCTCAACTTTCAGTCGGGTACAACAAATGCCCATTCCTTATGCGGGCTTACCACCCATACCGGAGGGTGCACACGACGCCACAACCGGTGCGAGGACGGAAGAGCCGTCAGCGGCTGTTCCCGAATTCCAGCCAACGCTAGGTACACGAGCACAAGCTACGCAGCCGTCCAAATCAGGCCAGACTAACTCACAATCACAACCTCAGTTAGAAAATTCTGCACTGGCATTTACACAGGAAGAGTGGGAACAAGAACTAGATGTAAGGCTCGTATTCCGTTATTTACGGTCGCGCTTTACATCACGATCTAGCAACAGTGGTGGTACAATTTCTAGCAACTCTGGCGTCGCATCGTCAAGCATGCAAGACGCAGCCGCCAAGGTTGCGCGAGTACGTCAACACCATCCGCTAATTTCAGGGCGGCGCACTGTAGAAAGGCGTAAATCCAAGACGACTGTGCCGTCAAGTCCCCTGTTCAAACATGCGTCGAGTTGCGCTAGTCAGAGTACGCGGAGGTCGGTCAGGAGGAGTAGCGCCTCATCATCTCGGCATTATTGGGACATCGGCGGTTCTGTCGGCACCGGCTCGATGATCGCGACGACTGGGCCTATGGGAAGTTGGGGCGAAGTCTAGTTGTGATGAGAAAAAAAAAGAAAACAAAAAAAATCTACGGTACCAGTCCGAATGAGCTATGCTGTGACGGGTCATGTATACTATTATTGGGTTTTTCGGGGGTTGGGGCTTGGATTTGGTTGCATGTTTGGCATATTTACGAGGCGATTTAAGTCGGTCCAACTCACATTGCATCTCGCTTTGCATACCTCTTATATATAAGATACCACTATTACCACCACCACTACAACATTCTATACCATTTATACCTATCCCAAAAGAAATCAAAAGGGCCGAGGCAAGCCTTGCGGGTAGGCTAGAACATGTAACTAGCTCCTATTTAACTAATCAGGGATTTAAATTGATTTATCCTGGGTTATCTTGGTAGCACATTCCAATGCTCAAGCCAGCTTATCCTTGTCCTGGTAGCTCAAGAGATGCGAATTATGGTATCGACAACCATAGTGACTCCAAAGATACGTACACGCTTGGACGTCAGTGACTTATCTTCCAGGACGGGGGTTAGCTTTTTTTTTTTTTTTCTCGCGGGGCGGACGTCAGGTAGGGCGCTTGGCTTGGAGGATAAGCTTGCATAGAAACTGTTACCCTTTTGCCCGATCTTGGTTTTAACTGGGTTTTCAATGAGGCGGTCGATACTGGAAAGAACAAGAAACATGTTACTTTTCGTGATAGCTCTTGAAAATTTCCGTATATTTTTGGTGGTGACTTCAGAGTTGGAACTCTTATGGGTACCTCCCCATCGTTTTGGCACAGAAGCATCCACTAACAAGGATCTCCAAATGTTCCCATCCAATAAGCGTGTTTCCGCTTCACCCAATACGCGACGGTCGCGCCTTGCTCGGCGATTCTTATTCGCTCATTTCTCTTTTAGGGAGACGCGTAGAGTGGGAACTGGCATTTGGAAGTGGAAACTATGGTACAGAAATGACCCTATGAGAAGTATACGATAGGTACCTAATCTAGCTAATTTATGGATCCCCAACTCCTCCCTTCCTCCAAAGAGCTGCCTGTTGTTGTTGCTTGCTTTGCTTGCTGGCTGGTGGTGGGAACTATCTGCTTTCTTCCACTTCATCCAAATCTTTTTTTTTCCTCCTTCTATACCGCCGGGGAAGAGATACCCTTGTAGATTGGAATTGCGTCGAGTCATAGACTAATAACTTGTTTCACTACATCTTACCTACATAAAATATTAATCTACCGCAACATTGAAGTTGCATAGAACCATAGGTTACTTACCTGGATCATTATTCTCCACAGCTATCATAACCCGCATTTTTTACGCCTCGACTCCATTTTGGATAGGTCCATGATCCATCTCCCATATCCTTTTTACCCCCCCACCATCAACTTCGGTCCAATCCTATCCAGACGCCTCACTCTGAATTTCTGAACTTCCAAAATCACACCTCTCATAGCTTGCTTTTCGCATTGCTCTTTACTAGTACGCGCGCCTTCGCTTGTTGCCTCTTGTACATAAATTACGACGTCTCCTCCATTGTCGCAACCTGTTGTCCTCCCCTTTCCCCTTTCCTTACGGTCAGTATTTACCCAAGGACTTTGGATTCGTAACCCTAACAAGAACCTACCCTCCCGAGCTGGCAACTAACATTAGGAGCAGTGCCATGTACTAGATATTTCGGATCGCGACCTAGCCGCGTCCGGTAGGGTCGCCTAGGATCCCGACACTTCCCGTCGTCGTCGAAGATAAATATCGAACCATCCCCCCTCATTAATTGGGTTTTCTGCTTCGTCTTCTTTCACCCCCCTTTCGATGCCCTGGATCGAGGAGCGCTCAACCCAATGGCAGGATCCATCCCCGACCTCTCATTACCAACTAGCCCTTTCTTTAATATCTATAGCGATGCGACCGTGATTGCCAACCCGCCGACGCTCCCCGGCGGGCCATGCAATTTCGTGGATTTATCTCGCGGTGTCGAAGGACCTAAGTGTGGATGTCGTCGCTTCTGGAGCCGCGGCGCTTTCTCTGCCAGGACAAACAGAGGAATTTCAACAGGAGTCTCTTCAGGATATGCTACTGGATTCCCTAATGGAAATACCGGATCCGATGAATCTGCTTGGTGCATGTGTTCCCATCATGCTTGCTTTCACGATGACATTCACGACAGTCAACCTCCTGTCGCAATCGCAGCTAAAACTGGTGTTGTGGACAGTGGCCAGGAAAATGAACGGCCTACAACCGGTAGGGAGCCCCTTACACCAGTGGTACCGGATCTTTCTTTCAAATTACCAACGCCAACGGATCCGGGCATAGATTTTTATACGTTTAACGAGTTCCCTTTTCCAAATCTCGTGGAGCAGGACAATGCGCCGCAAGATCAGGCGCCGACACCCGTACCACCATCCTCTATTCCTGATACGTTAAGTTGGTCTAACTTCCTTCGATCTGATCCAGATGAAGGAAGTAGTCAACTCCCACCAATCCCAAGCCAGTGCCTAATCTCTTCGCAGCCGAGCTCTACGACGTCGTCTGCCAGAGTGGGATATTTACGGCCGTTTGCCGGGAAAGGACTAGGGACACTAAGTGGTGTTAGATCCAAGTTAGGCGAGCCCCCTCTGGAACAGGAAGAAGAAACCAACCCCCAGGAGGAAAACATCGCCGATCCTGGCACAGACCAATCCGTGGATGATGGACAGACAGTCGCAAATACCCCAAGGTCTTCTAGACATGGAGACATCAATGAAAGGCGAAGCCTATCTCCTCCCGGATTTGATCGACAGGCAATTAGACAACTGTCTGATACCGTTCAAGGACACGAACGGCGGCTGGATCGACTCGAGAACCCATCGCTCTCAATTGTTGATCATGACGCCTGCGAGGAGAAGCATGATCAGAGTGACCTGAGGATAACTGAACTAGAATCGCGCGTGGAAGAAGTTGAGAAGTTAATTAACGATGGCGCCCAGGTTCCCGACTTTCGCTCCCGGCCTCTAAACGTTAATGAATCTATGACTAGTGTGGCGTCCATTTCCACTGTTGGAAGTGAGTACGTGGCAAGCCGCGCGGAGCTTTACAGTCAGCTGCAAGCACTGAAGTCACAATTAAGTCAGTTACAAGGCCTGTCCTCCTTTCCATCCTCTACCCGCCCGTGGGAGATTGAAGTAGTATTTTTGCCTTTTCCCCTGAAGAGTGTATGGATGGGATTCAATGACTACACAAGTCAGCACCCTTCCGGAGGTAGTGTTGAACCCGATCAGTGGACGCAGCTGCCTAATAGTTCTTCTATTTTGGAGTCTCAGTCTGCCGAATTTACGGATTGGGCTGGGCCCGAGCTCGAGTCGGAGTGGCTGCTTGCCCGGGCTTGTGCGCCTAATCGCATTATTGAGCAACGGCTTAGAAGTCGGGGCCTTGTCAAAAACGTGACTATTGGCGGCTCAGATGCTCGAAGTGTTCATCAAGCCATTTCCGATGCGTTTGGGTCTTTATTCCGTACTTTTTCTCGCATGCAAGCAAATGTTTATCATGGCTCAACTCAACACTATCGCGTGGCTAAGTTTCTCGGTCTCCAGTCGCCATGGGTGCCTTTGCGTAAGGTACATAGGGATTCAAGACTCAGGTTCCTATCACCAGCCGAGATGGTCACACCGGTAACGTGGGATGTCCCGTTTCTACGCTCGAGCGTTGTTATGAAGGCAACTGGCGTCCAACGTCTCTTTATTACCCACCCTGAGGCGTACCTTCAGGATCAAGATGCGTACGATAACGGATGGAGTTGGCAGCGACTGCGAGAATTAAGCCGTGTTTACGCGGATTCCCAAAGCACTCAAGAGGTCCCCGAGGCAGATGCCTTGGAAGATTGTTGGGCATGGAATGACAATCTTGATGAACATCCCCCAAGTACCAATGTATCCCAGTCTTATAGCCTCCGTCGGGCAGCACAGCACAATTGGCATAGGATGACCATGTCACCGGCCCCAGGTCTTCTCACGGGAACTGCCCGCCCGTCTCCTTCTCTGGGGACTAATCGTTCTGCCTCCCGCTTTAAATCTCCAGCGATGTTTAGAGAGCGCAAAGCCTCTAAACCACCTCATATTCGCACAAATTCTATGCCGCCAATGGAACCAACGCTTGTATCACCCGCTCAAGCGAAACGACGGGTGACATCGTACGTCCAACAATACGAGCGCCGTCCTTCGCCGCAAGTCACTCGGGTGGCTCCTCCAACGAACCATGTCGCTGCCCTCGTAAAACGTCGTGGTACCCGCTCTCCATCAGTCCGACCACGAAATACGCCGCGCTGGAGTACATCATCGCCCAGTCCAGTTCCTGAAGTTTTTGTTCCCCGCAATTCAACACCCTTTTATGCTACACCATACAGCAATGCTCCTGGCTTCGAAAGAAGAGCTAGTCGTAGCGTAGTCATTGTCGACGGTGGTGATATAGGTAACAGTGGCAGCGAGACGGAGCATCACGACGGCGAGGAGTACATGGATGAAGATGATGACTCGGCGGGCGATAGCCCAATGGTGGACTTTTCACACCCAGAAGAAGACACGCAGGAATCCTGGCAGGATGGGCAGTTGCGTGGCACAGAAGACGAGGTCTGGCCAGGCATAGAAGATGCGGAAAACCGCCATTCTCTGCCTGATATCGATATCCATGAGGACGATGATATCATGAGCGGCACAGACGCCTTTGATAGAGAGAATGAAGACGACGCTAGGAGCCAAGGGTCTAGTGTTCCAAGCGAGTATCCTAGTAACCAGCCGTGGGTGGACACCGAAGAAGCATTTCGGGTCTACGAAGACGTTGACCCTGCTGGAAAGTGAAAGCCTTTGCCTTATGCTCGAATTTTTAGATTGTTATTGCTGCATTTAGATTTCATGTCTCTCGGTTACGGCGTATCGTGCATGATGTCACGATGCGAGGGACTTATGTTAGCGACGATGACGGCATTGGAGCATGGCGTTTTAGGTGGGGTCGTGGGTGCAGGCATATTTGGGTGGGCTATATATATAGGTACTATTTGCTTTGCTACTCGGCGCGGATCTCCTGGCGGATGTTGTCTGTTTATCATCACATGGGCGAGCGATATGTTGTCATCATCTGGCCCTCGAGCCTTGGGGTTCTGTATTTTGTTGTTGGTTTCGCCTCTCAAAATACCTATGTACGCTTTTTTGTTGGCTATCTTGTTGGTTTCCAGGGCGCTCTCGTGCTGGGCCGTGATAGGACAGGATAGGATTGGAGATCTGGATAAAGGGTGGTAGGTAAAGGTGAGGTGGGGTGAGGCGTTGGGTATTTAATAATGGAAGAATTACCTATATCTTTGTTGGTTCACTTTGACTTGGTTGCTTAGAATATTTGCTATCGTCTGGCCGTGCGCGGGAAAAAAAAAAAGAAAAGAAGGAAAAAAAGAGGAAAAAGAGAAAAAAAGCAAAGTATACACAGTAGCAAACTTTGTTGAAAAGTGAAATAGGCAGATGGGTGAGTATTGTAGGAGGGGTGCACATACTGTACCTATCTAAAGCAGGTGGCTTGTGTGTACCTAGGTACCTAACCTAGGTAGGCGCCTTTTATTAACTTAGAGGTTATTGAATTGGAGTATTTCCAATATGCGAGGTTTTATCATCTCTTCATAAGCTCTATGGAAGAGGACAGTATAAATCTACGGTTAGGTATATCTACCTTATTCGAATGGACTTTTTCTTTCTTAGTTTGAAGCTGTTCCATACCTCTTTGGTAGACTGACGGTGAGGGTGTGAATGGGATGATTGTAGTATCATCTCGCAATACTACGCCGATTCACACTCAAAGTAGGTACGTGTGGTTGTCCAGAAAAACGAGCCGGCGCCGAGCCAGAAATGCTTCTTGAACTTGTCCGGGGCAATACTCATGGTAACCAGTAATAGTCCAAGATTTAAACCAAAATGAATTCGGCAGAAGACGGACTACACAAACAGTGCCAGCAAGCTCTTAGCCTTCACTGCCGCATAAAAGAAATACAGAAACCTGATAGAATCTTTGAGGAAATCAGTCGATATCATAATGATACAATTACAACAGAACTCCTTCGAAACGGGTTTTCGGTAACGACGTGCGCGACTTAGAAGCTAGGATACAGATGCCGAAGCACGGACGTCACAATGGGCTTACTGGGTAGGTCATATATTCTCAACCTCGGGGGAATATAAGAATATTTCTCGCCACTCCACGCAGCTACTTAAACAGCTATATCTAATTATTCCAACTTCGGTAAGAGGGCCACTAAAACCGGACTCAGAGTTAACTTAACGTACGAGCTCGCTGTAAGCATTAATGGCCAGAAGGTGTCACAGTGGTTAGACGGCTTCATCTTGTCAACGGTAGGAACGATGTTTATGAATGAATATTCCAAGAAGCCCCTGGCACAGGGATTTTGCTGTACGCTCCGATGCTTATAATAGGCAGCGGTCACTAGAACTTTTAGACCGCATTACTATTTTGCTCGGGGCAGATGAAGTGGCGGATTTCGCACCCTGCTCGAGGGGGTTCGCCGTATCTGGTAACTCAAAGAAGGGGAATACGTTGGGTCCTCTATGGCTGCAAATATGTAGCATATTTTGCATGATCCGAAAGTATCTCGTTAGTAGGTTCGCTCGCGTTCCATCAATATATAGGAATAAATCACTTATAAGACGTACAAATTATAGTCCTGATAGCGGTATTGCTACTATGTTCCTATCCTATCGTAGTCTGGACTACGTGCTATTATTCGGAGCATCTAGAGGTAACTAGCAGAAAAGAATAATTAATAAAAGGTTTACTTATAATAAGCATTCAACTATTCGAAACAAGCACCTATATAACCCTTGCGAAGAAGTGATGTGCCAAGGGATGTCGACGTACATAACTATCACAGGATACCAAAGCCCAAGCAACGGACGCAGGCTAGATTAGGAAATGCCACATAATATTTAATTCAATGCTGGACATCCGCCAGCTTTCGGGCCTTTCTTCGCCTCGCCTCGCCTCGAGGGGCTAATTTATTATACATCGGCAATGTGATCCTATTCCCATCAGTCTTCGCCCTGCCCCTTTTTTCCTACTCCTCCGTCCTGCCCACCTTTCCTAGCCCCCTTTTCCTTTTCGTCCGCTTCAAAATTCCCACCTCCTTGCCCCCCCTAAACACGAACCTAAATGCAGATGCCAATGATGAAAGCAAAACTAGAGAAGGAGTGGAATAAACGTAGACCGTCGTGAATCGTGTTTCGCGAGAAACTTTTGCCAGCGCCACCGCGGCCCGTTGTCAATCTAAGATCGTGTCGTCGTGCTATGCGTTGGAAGAGCAAGAGCAAAAAAACAAAAAAACAAAAAAAAAAAACAAAAAAGAATGATGATCCTTTTGTTTGCTTCGTATGTAGGATAGGTAGAAATCAGATAGAAATGAGATAAATGCTTCCGCGGATGATGATGATAATGACGAAGACTGCTATTGAGCTTTCTATCGTGGGGCTAGATGTGATGAAAAGGGATACGCATGTATGTATAGAGGTAGGTAGGTAGGTAGGGAGTGGCGAACGAGAAAAACACCACAAGGGTGTAAGTGTTCTTGCAAAAAAATGGACGCTGCCCAATGTCTTGCCGTCTGTTTTCAAAGCCATAACGACCTTCACCGTACTAGTAGTTAGGTCAGCGTCTTTTAATTCAAACGCGCTCCGCTAGAGTTCACGACTGACGCCGGTCTTAATGCTTTGGCTTCCTTCTCGCGTTTGTCGCTCTTACTCTCCTCCAGCGACTCAAGGGAAGAATACGGATTCGTATTCGGAACAGTAGTGCTAGCATTATTGCCCCCTACTCCTCCTGTCTTTGGCGGAGTTCCGATACCGCCGCCGCAGCCACCAGCCTGGTGTGGCCGTACTTGGGCCGAACTGCCAAGATCCGCCACGGGCGTCGCTGGAGCCGTAGACGATGTACGAGCCGGGGGTCCGATAGGGCCGAAGGGGGAGGTATACGGGACTAAGAAAGGAAACGTTAGATTCTCGGCTAAGAAAGAGGACGTGTTCGGTCCAACGTACTAAAAGGGTTCTTAATACCCCCTCTCACCACATTCCGGCCTATTCCCATCGTCTTCTGCTCGACGGGACCACCGTTTCCACCTCGACGCCAGGTCGGTAGTACAGGTGTCATTCCTGATATATCGCCGGAACTCGCCGTTCCCGAGTGTCCTTGGCCATTACTATTTCCCGCCACTCGTCCCATATATCTCTCCCCTCCCGCACCCAGTCTCGCCGTGTCCTCCGGCCCGTCCCGCTGGCGCGATAGTTCCGCCTGGTGCTTCTTCCACCAGGCGGGGAAGCCGTGGAACAAGCCGAGCTGGTGCTGGGTTACCTTGTCGAAGGGCATTTCGTGCTTGTATTTGCAGCCCTGCTGCGTGAAGGCGCACACGCCTTCGTGCACCCACTTATCGCAGTAGATCTTAGGGCGGCGCTGCGGCTGCGCGTGATTGTTGTTCCCGCCGCTGCCGCTGCCGCTGCCGTGGTGGTGGTGATGGTGGTGTCCCGACGCGCCGGCCGCGGAGCCGGGACCTAGGCCGGTGACGCCCGACGCCATGGGTAAGTTTGTGGGCGTGGGGGGCGTCGAGGCGACGATATTGTCGATTCGGGACTGCGGTGCGAGAAACTATTAGCCCCTAGGTCTTAAGTATGTACGCTATATAAGTTCCGAAAGTGGGTATGATGTGTTGCATATTGTCAGACAATGTGAAAGGAAAGGACAGGATCATCGGGACCGCTATCGTTCCCGGTGTCTAAGACACTGGGCCCCCGTTTGCACTGGCGGATAGGGTCGAGCTTAAAACCACCTAAAGCTTACATGTAATTCATGGCGGGGTAAAGTGACAGATGGCTAGGGTACTGGAGGAGGAGTTGAGAGGGAGGGGGGATAGATGACTGGAAGAGTATAGATACCATATTGGCGCTGCTCCGGAGCAGGGGATTCAAGCAAACACTCTGGCTTACCTGGATGTTATCCGAAGTCGAGGTTGGGCTGTTGGGAACACTCTGAAGCCAGTCAGTACGTCATACAGCTACAAATAGTGTAGATTATGATCTAGGAAGGGTGCCAAATGGCTTACTCTGAGGAGAACTGGGCTAGTGTTGCTAGATCGTCCGTTTGAAGGTGCACCTCGAGGGAGTGGCAAAACCAACATCCCGGAGCAGCTCGGCTGTAGAGGTGGGATATCCTTCAAGCCGGGCAACATATCAGCGGGAATCAGGCGCGTATACTGGCCATTTCCTCGATCGTAGCAATAAGCAAAACTAGAATCCAGCTGAAAGTCATTAAAGGCGGCGGAGGTTGGATAGTTTGCTATGCTGGAGAGTTGCTGCTGCTGGAACTCCTCTATACGGGAGCTTGTATATGGTGGCTGTCGGCTACCAGAGCTGTGCTGCATCTGATGACCAACAGTAGTCTCGAACGAGGGGAACTCGGCGGCTTGGCTTAACAAGGCTGCCTCATCCGCTGCCTGTGATCTCCAGTTAGACGAAACAAGGCTTCTAGGTGCCATACTCAGAGGCTGCACGCCAGCTCTCAGTGTTTGAACTGGAAAACTCTGTTGCTGCGGGGACTGGGACTGGGACTGGGACTGAGACTGGGACTGTGATTGAGGATGTTGAATCTGGTTCGTATTGCCGCGATCCGTAGCTAACTTATTTCTACGATCGTTGACAGACTGGAACGGGTTTCGATCCATCTTTAGTTGAGAATCAAGAGCGTTAGGAGTGCGCTCTATATTAGGATTCAAACCAAAGTCCAAAAGCTGTGATGCGAATGCGGAAGAAGTAGCAGCATCAGTAGAGTCGGGTGATGTGTTTCGAGTGGAAGTATGAGAAGCGCCCGAAGAGTAAGACAAGTCGGAGGGGGAGTTGGCTGTTGGGCCAGAGGCGGTGGGGAGAGAGGATGTGTCCATATTGAGAAATAAGAAGGTGAATATCAAAGAAACCAGAGCAAACGGAAAGAGAGAAAACGGATACGTGGCTCTGGGTATTTATATCGTCTCGTAGGACTGGATTAACAACACGAAGTACGTCTTGACAAAAACAAAAAAAACAAAAAAAAAAAAAACAAAAAAGGGCACGACGTTACGAGATTGTAAAATAGGATGATACTAATAGTTGCCAACGACCTATTTTAAATAAAAAGAGAAGTTATGCTGAAGTAGGTCAGGTTATGTAGGCAGACTTTAACAAGAAACACGTCGATCTTTAAAAGGATGCCGGGGAACCCTAGGTGAGTGGAAGCAGAGGCATAAGAAGCATAGGTGAAAAAAAGGAACCTTGGATGCCTAGGACTTAACTTCCTTTTCGTTGGGCAAAGCTTGGGAAAGCAAGCTAACACACACGCATACAGCATACCTACCTACATTACATGTCAATAACAAGATTCTTTAGGTACACACACATACACAACTTTCCCTACGCGCATAACTGGGTTTTTTTTTTTTTTTTTTTTTTCTAAATCTTTTTTTTCTATCATCACTGGCGTTTGCTGAGAAACCTCAAATAAGGTTGAATGCATTCCACGGATACCTGCAGTTCTTGTCTTGTGTTTCCCACGTGACAAACGGCCTGTATAACAGTATAGCCTTACCGGACGTATAGTTATTAGTTGATTTAGAATGAATCCGAAATTGAGCTAAGAGAAAAAAAGAAGAAGAAAAGAAGAAGAAAAAAAGAAGAAAAAAAGAAGAAAAAAGGAAAGCAAGAAAAACCGTACGAATCGTAAATCAACGATGGTCATTTATTATTCCTTCTGCTTTCGTTTGCAGGGCTGAGCTATTATGTGTTCGACTGTCTAGACTAAGGTACCTTGAGTATACCTACCGAAGTAGGTAATACAACAAGTGTAGCCATAACTAGTAGTATCGATAAAACTTGATTTCTCTCTATTTACAGTAAAAGAACATAGCAAACAGTATACCCATCGATGCCTAGGCAAGATAATTGCTCGTAATCAAATACATGAATTACTGCCTTTTTCTTCCGGACTCGCGGTACGAGTCCGAGGCTTCAACGGCCTGATAATTGTCGCAGCCTACCTGTCAGGAATAGCTTGAACGCCTGAACGTGAGCTGAATTTCCGTAAGGTCGTAGGGTATCGATGGCGAGGCGTAGCGAGATTTCCGAGTTGAACTCTATGCAAGCTCTGTTTAAAGGATGTGTATTCTTGCAAACGAGACAAACGCCATCTTTGTCCCGGGGACAAGCTGGTGGAGCAGCAATGAAACTGTTTAGTATTGCTTCAGGGGTAGGTCTCATGGCCTCGTTCGACCTCGCTGTTCCCCTTGATCTCGGCATTCTAAAGGATGACACAGCGGGAGTAACGGTTGAAGATGATTGAGAATTGCCATTAGTGGGAAGTGACACATGATGTGCTATCGGTCCTATCAAGCTAGGATTCGGATTTCGGAGGAGAGATGCCTGCGACGGGAGGACACTCTGCTGAGGTAGCACTCGATTCTGTGCCGGTGGTCGGTTGGCTCCGGTACTGGGGTTGGCTGGGGCCAATACTGCCTGAGTCTGGTTGAACTGGGGAGCTTTGGCCGGTGCTTGGCTGGGCAACTCTACAGCCTGATTGTGATCTACTATTACGAGAAGAGTTAACTATCTTGGTTTTCTGTAATCGCAACTTTTGTCGCGTCGTAGAAGTAGGGTGTTTACCTTTAGCTCCCTTGTTTCTCAGGGACGTCTCCTGCTCCTCTTGGTAGATTTCGTCATCATCGTCTTCCACACCGTTATCGATATATAACTCGTCCTCTCCATCGATATCGGAACCGCCACTGTCTGGCTCTGGGCGCTGTTTTTCTGTTAGACATTCATCATCGATGTTATCGAGACTTTCGATGTAACGTACCCGAGCACCATTGTAGTCCACACCCTATGTCATATGTTAGCTATGACTACCTGGATAAGGTTCTTTGCCAAAGGTTCCTTACCTGAGTACCACGTCGTCTAGCACCACGACCATACACCTCTTGCTTTGCAGCAAGTTCTCGTCGATGCTCTTCTTCACGCGCCTTGAGAATATTCTCCCAGACGCTTGCGTCCGTACTAGGTGGATTGTTGTCAGGCTGATCTATGTTATCCGTGAGCGTACCCGAGTCAACGGCCCAAACACGCGCGACGGAAAACTGATTTTCAGCCGTTTCGTTGTCAGTGCTCGTACTCTCGAGCCGGCTCCTATCTAGCAATTTGTCAACTGCTGCTGAATCATATGTAATCTTCACCTTATCCTTATCACTAAATAATGCCTCCGCACCGCGTTTCAAAATCGACTCCAGATCGCCGGTGTTCTCGCTATCGGCATCTAAGCTCTCTATGAGAGCATGGTCCAAGGCCAACTTCTTTCTACCGGTCTGCATAATGTTCTCTTCAACGGTGTCCTTGGTCGTAAGTTGAAAGCATAAAACTTTCTCCTTCTGGCCGATTCGGTGAGCCCGGGATATGGCCTGGATATCCTGATGTGGGTTCCAGTCCGGGTCGTATATGATAACGGTGTCTGCTGTAGCGAGATTAATACCAACACCGCCAGCACGCGTAGATAGCAGCATCGCGAATAGCGGCGAGTTAGGAGCGTTGAAGGCATCAATCTGTCTCTGTTTCTTGAGAGCACTCAATTGCCCGTCGATTCGCCCAAATGGAAGACCTAGTATGTTTAGGAAATCTTCAATGATGTCTAGACAGCGTATGAACTGGCTGAATATTAGTACGCGGTGGCCTCCTGCTCTAAGCTTCGGGAGCATCGTTTCCAGAAGCTTAAACTTTGGCGAGGCTTCAATTAGGTTACGTGCCATCTGTTGCTCACTGACATTCTTGTCTTCAACGTTAGAATTGAAACAGAAGGGGTGGCACAAACACTGCCTCAGATCTGCCATGATATTGCTCAAGTTCTTGCGATCGCCTGCTTTCATCCTCCCTTTAGAGATGATCGCTTTAATAAGCTCGGGATTTCGAGCTATAATCGATTTGGATAACTTCTCCTGAAGTACTGTCATGGTAACGGGAACAATGACCTGAGCCATTGGCGGTAAGAACTTGAGGACCTGAGCTTTAGTGCGTCGCAAGAAATATGGACGGATAAGGTCGTGGAGTTTCGGTAGATTTTCTTTCGTCAGTTCGTCGTACTGGGCATCCAGCTCTTCCGCGTTGTTCTTTGAATCAATAAACTGAAGAAGAGTGAACAATTCCTTCTTGTTGTTCTGCAACGGTGTTCCTATTAAACGTTAGCGTATTCAAATATATAAATGACCATTTCCCGCCACGTACCCGTTAGCAGGATTCTACAAGGAATCTTTAAATCTACGAGCGTCCTGTAGAGTTGAGTTTCGTCATTCTTGAGCCTCTGGCCCTCGTCCACGATAAGGCCAGCCCATTTGACACCCTGGAAAGTGTGCCCCATTGAACCAGCCGCCTCGTAAGACATGATCACAACGTGTGCCTTCATTCCTTCTTTAGCCCCGTTAGGGAAGAGTTCATGTCTGTACGCTAACTCCTGGGAAATTCTCCCGCCGTGATATGTTACTACTCGGAGTCCCGGGGACCAGTCTTTAAGCTCACGACGCCAATTAGGGCAAGTTGCATTCGGTACGACGATGAGAAACGGCCAGCACTGGGGCTTATCTTGGACAAGAGAGCTGATAAAAGAGACGATCTGGATCGTCTTGCCAAGCCCCATCTCATCAGCAAGAATAACATTCTGCTGCTGATGGAAGCTGTACAAAAGCCAATTGACACCCTCCATTTGATATGGCATTAGAGTCCGCCCTTCTTTAAGGCCCGGCGGTTGGCTTTTCAACTCGCAGTATTCTTGAAAATCCAGGGATCGATAGAGACTAATACGCTGGCGCATTTCCTGATCTTTAACAGACGAGAAATATTTTCCGTTTAGAAATTCTTCATATGCAGCTGCAAACGCAGGCCAGAGTGTTGAATCACGAGGAGGCGGCTCATCCCAAACTGCCTCTTCATAGCTAAGCCCTTGAAATTTCACGTATACTGACTCAACCTCAGAGATTCGAGTCAGATCCTGTGCTTTGGAAGACGCACTAAAACCCCGTTTGTATTTCACATCGAGGAAAACATCGGCTAGAACCCATTCCTCTTCGACCGCGGACTCTGTGGTCATCTTGGGCAGTTCGTTCTCTTCGCGCTTATGGAAAGCGGCGCGCATGGCAGCTACGGCTACGCCATAAACCCAAGCTCCGGGCATCCATGTGTCGTGAAGATGAGACTTGCGGTCCCACTTCACCAAATATTCTATCTCGTCTTCGCTAAACTCATGGGCTCTCTGGTTTTCGACATATGCATCCTGGTCAGCAGGTCGCCACGCGACTAATGCGTGAATTCCTCGGTTTGTGCCTAGACACTCTTTGCATTTCCAACCAGCCAGCGAGTATTCTTCCAAACGATTCCCGTTGGAGGTTTCGGTTAGTGGAGGTAGATGCTGAAAATGATAGGCGCGTCTGCAAATTAAGCAGCGGAAGAGCACATTGAGTGGATTGTATACTAGGCTGGGCTGGACCTGTGTAATTGGGTCTTCGCCCCCGTTCTCAAGTCTGGCTTTTTCCTCCTGTTTAGGAGTTTTCTTCGCCGAGAACTCTGCACACGAGACGCCGGGCATTTTACAGTGCTGACATGACGAATAGCTCGGAGCGCGTTTGTCTTTCTTTTTGTGTAGCCCAATACAGAAGCGACATTGTAATACAAAGTCTTCCGAGCCGACTTTGGTAACCCTATGGTCACGCTGAGATCTCGGACCGATGCATTGCTTGTGAAATGAAAAAGAACACCCCTGGCATGGGATGAGGGTGCCTTTCGTGTGGCTTGGCCCACACGAACAGCTGTCACACACCTTAGCATGTACTTGTCGAAATTCGGAGTGTTCAATTCGCTCCTCAAAAACTTCCTTGATTGCTGCAATCTTAGGTGCAAACGTGTCCTTATCCTCGTGCCCGTCGTAATATTCATCGTCAATCTCAGGATCGCGCATACTCTTCGAAGTTTTTGTCGATCTCTTAGACCGCCGAGATGCGACAAATTCGATCTCCGAATCGCTGTCGGCATATTTACTAGTGGTATATGCGGCCTTGGGCCTTTTTCTTTTCCTGGACGATCTTACCGCGCCGCCAATATCGGAACGAATGAAAGGAATGACTTCGTTATATTCATCATCCTCATCGGATTTGTGATCCTGGGCCAATTCGTCTTCGGAATCGTCCGCTTTACGTTGGCTTCGCAACTCAGTATTTCCTGAGCGAGTGACTCTTGTAGAATGTCGAATTGAGCTCTTAGATTTTGAAGGGTTTACATCCTTGAACTCCTTATCGGATGACAAGTCATCTTCAAACCCATCGACTTCGAGGTCATGTTCCATAGATGTTCGCACTGATGCTTGTTTTGAGGCTTGTCGCGTGCTTCTGCGAGTGGTTTGGGATAGTCTCTTTCGCTTCTTGGGGCGATCAGAGTCTTGAGATTCGGAATCATCATCCTCATCATACTCGTCAGGCGGAAAACCTATGTCTTCTATATCCACGCCGCTAAATCTTCGAAGAGAGAATTTCTGTGCAGCACGAGGGCCGCCCTTTAGTTGTAGCATATCGTCATATGCCACCTAGTCAGAGAAATTAGTATGAAGAGAAACCTGGCGTTTTAAGGAAAATACGGAAGAGGAAAAATAGCAGAGGGATGGTCAGCGTGTAGTAGTATCGAGGTAATGTTTATACGTATGGATTCGAAGAGTGTGCAGTGGGGTAAATGGGATGTTTCTTGCCAACGGGGCAAGAGATAATTTAGACTTATGGCGTGTACCCGCCTCGAAAAACCTACTATCTTGTCCTGCTGGCTCTGGTAGAGATAAGGGAAGCCTATAATGCTCAGACCAACCCCGTAGGAAGCTTGCTAAGCATGTGGATGAAGAGAGGGTAAAACAAGGTGCGGAAATATGTGGTTTGTGGTGTATGTGGTTGGATAGGAATGTCTTCAGTTACTGGGGCGATGAGAGTAACAGTGGGAGAAGTAAAATGACGGATGGATGGGAGAAGAACGAAGTGATACATCCATGTATCAAGTAGGTAGGTAGGTAGGTAGGTAGGTGAGTTTATATTTTGGGGTAATGAGGTTAAACCCTAAGACACGAATTACCACGAGGAAGTGACACGCGGTAATGATCGTGAATTGAGGTATAAGTAACTTGTACGCTATTGTTGAAGCAGTTGCACGCGGTAATGATTGTAAGTTGAGGGGTAAGTAACTTGTACGCTATCCTCGCAGCAGTTACACGCAACAAAGATCGTGAGTTAGTGGGTAGGTCACTTGTACGTTATTCTCAAAGCAGTTGCACGCGGTAAGGATCGTGAGGTGAAAGATAAGTAAGTACCTAACTTGTACGTTATTGTTGAGGCAACCACACGTAATAAAGATCGTGAGCTAAAGGATAAGTCACTTGTACGTTATCCTCGCAGCAACTACACGCGGTGAGGATCGTGAGTCGAGGGGTAAGTAACTTGTACGTTGTCGTCGAAGCAATCACACAGGGTGGTTGTTCGGATGAAGGAAGTAGCTCGTGAACTTGAACCAAGTGGTATGCTAAATAACATATGGAAAGGTAATGTGTGTTTAAGAAACAAAGGGGATATAGTATGTAATCGATGCCTGAATCTCTTCAAAGCTGAAAATAATACAAGACTCACTTACTTCTTCTATATCCCCATCTTTAAACTCAACGAAATAGTATGCGTCGCCGTCCTCTTCCTCTATTATATCAAATACCCTCTCCACAGTTCGGCTCGGGTATATCCGTTCGTATATTGACGGATCTGCTGGGGGATAAAGGACTACTTCGATGGGGCGAAGTCGAGTCGTCAAGGACACATTATCATCCTGTTCCTCCGTATTCCCGGTGTTTAAACTAGGAGTCTTGTTTGTATACGAGTCGTCTGAGTCGCATTCATCTTGTACGTCGTAGTTTGAATCTTGATGAGACGGCGCCCGTACTCCGTCCATCACAGTATCATCATGCTCTAAGGCCGTAGGACCTGTCAAGTCTTCGGGATCGCTTGCCATCTTGAGTGATGCCCATAGAGTCCTACATCTACAGATATAGATATGAAACACAAAGATGCATATCTCCGATTTGAGATACTAGAATAAGCTACAAGATGTTAGAGAAGTAGTTTTTTTTAAGTATGAGATTGATAGTTACCAGCTGTCAGCTGCGATGCGGAAATATCGAGGATTAAACAAGCTGCTAGGGAGGCGCAGGGTCATATAAAGCCATGCTATCATTCCCTCTGGGATCGTGGTAGAAAACGGCGTTGGGAAATGCTAAGTAGAACTACGATAGATAATTTGGGCGCATTGCTGACGTTGCTGGCAATTGGAAAACGCGCCGTAGAATTAATAAATTATTAGAATTATTAACTAATAAAATTAATTACTTCACGCGTTTTGTTAATGGAGACCTTTAACCTTAATATAGCTTAGCGCCGTTACGCTTGCAGCCGCACAGGCCGGGATGTTTTTTCTTCCATGTAGTTCTGGGCCCGCCAACTACCAGACTACCAGACTACCTAACCTAGGTAGGTACGACTGATAAGATAGATACCACTAGCTTCCCGAAGAAAATCATATAATATACTTAGGTACATCAAAATTTTATCTATTGGTCGCAACTTAACTTCGTTCACATATTTTTGATTATTGGTACAATTACTTACCTAGGTACTCGGTAAAGTGCCAATAGGACCTTCTATTAAGGAGATGAGATGATTTCTTTTCAAGCTTCGTATATACGAAGCAAACATAATGCCTTACTCAGAACCTGGGCCTTCTCCAGACCTACCAACATCTGCTCCCGTTCTTCTTCTCTCTCAGCCATCCACAGGGGGCTGAGAAACTCAGAGAAGGCAAGGCCTCAAGGCTTTAAAAGAGATTCTTTAAACACGGCTAGATCAAATAGGACAGAGAAGCCATCCTTCAAGGTTCAAAAGGGCAAAAAGGACATCACATACAAGGGTCCAGAACCAAAGTCGAGAGCAGCACGTTTCCATGATCCCAATGATTCATTCGGGAAGAAAAGCTTAGTATACCAGCTGAAGAGTAGTTCTCTACGAGAATCTTCGGCTAGACCAGGTGGTAAGGGACGATTTACTCGCGACGAAAGAGATGGCGGATTGTCAAAAGCTCAGTTTATGAAGGACTTTCGGACAAGTCCAGGCACCGGAAGAGAGAGAAACACGCGAGCAGCCTGGTCGACTCCGGAACGAGCACCCGAAAGGCAGCTGAACGAGCGAGGATCTCGTAATTCTTCACATCGTCCAGCATATGGTGAAAGGCCGCATTTTGAATCCAAGTCTAATCGGTCTCACGACCCTGGCGGAAGATGGATGCAAAGGGGTTCGAATAAGTCTTGGAAATCTACCCTCGAATCTAGCCGGGATGAGCGGACTACTCCACAACGCCCACGGGCAGCTTTTGACTCCAGACCCTCGGTAGAACGGCAAGAAGCTAAAGAGGACGAACAAGCATCATTCCATCACAATTCATCAAAGGATCACGGACCCATCCGTATTCCACGTACCACTGCGGCATCACAGTTCTTATACGGCTATTCAACGGTTGAAGCTGTTCTAAAGGAATCACGCCGTAGGCTTTACAAGCTTTATATCTACAATGGGGAATACCGACGGGATGCTTCTAGAATAATTGGCATGGAAAGAAAGGCAACCCAAGCTGGCATCCCCGTTACGAAATTAGAGGACACAGCCGGCCTACGGATGATGGACAAAATGAGCGACGGTCGGCCACACAATGGGTTCGTCCTCGAAGCATCCCCATTGCCACAGTTGCCGGTACGAGCTTTGCGCGAGCTAACTGAGGCACCTGCCCCTGGCTTCAACCTTGAATTAGCTCATCAAAGCGCCGAGGAAGCGTGGGTCAACGGTACTTCTAACTTTGTCAAATGCACCCTTCCGCCTAACCGGAAACCGTTCGTTCTATTGTTAGACGGCATTCAGGACCCGGGAAATTTGGGCGCCATCCTACGATCGGCATCATTTCTGGGAGTCAACGCCGTTGGTGTTACAAAAGGTCACTCTGCTTCTCTGACGCCCGTTGCTGTGAAAGCATCCGCCGGCGCGTCAGAATCTATGCAGTTATTCTCAGTCAGTTCCGTCCTAGATTTTCTCACCAAATCTAAGGAGGCCGGTTGGGTTGTCTACGCTGCCGTAGCACCGACCGGTCGACCCCGGGAAAGTAAGAATATCACGCTGGATAGGCTAGATACATACGACCCGTTGGCGTCGGAACCTACGATATTGGTCGTCGGGAGCGAAGGAGAGGGGCTCGAAAAGAAGACAAGAAGGCTGGCGGACTTTGAGATCTCAATACCAAACCATTCCGCATCTACCATAGTAGAGAGCTTAAACGTCAGCGTGGCAACAGCCATCCTTTGCTCCGCCTTCTTAAAGAATCAGCATACCGGAGGAGAATTCGACAAGATAATCGAAGTTAAGGATGATGGGTCTGATCAGCTTTGGTAATAAAGTTTAGATCTACTATGTATGGCCCTGGCATTTTTCGGGATAGGTATGATGTCTAATGCTTACGAGACATCTGTAAGACTACTAGGTGGGTACTATAGGGATGGGGCGTCTTGGTGAGACAATCCTGATTTATGGGCTAGACTCTCAGACATATTCACGAGGAATGAGATAGGAATGTAGTTTTAGGCCTATATTTAAGGTCAGAGAACACTCTGCGAGTGGTTTGATATAGGAGCAGCCGTAGGCGCAACTACCCCGCTCGCAATAAAAAGAAGTCAATAATGAATCTAGGAATATCCTCGTTAAAGCATCTTCGAGGGTCATCTATTCCACATGAAAGCTATGCAGGTACACGACGGGAGTTTAGCGTTATTAGCCTGTATGTAACGCAGATGGCCGATCGTATGCAGGGACCTGAAGTTCTAGAACGTCTGTTAGTTACTTACCTCAGGTACCTCCTAACCTAGGTGCAAGATAGCTCCCGGCGTCTTAAATAATAGACGACTTTACGCTATATTAACGAGGAATTCTAGTTCGGCTTGTTATTGATCATCCAGGTGCTTCAAGTTTCGAATCACCATAATAATATAGCATTTCAAAAGTTCTTTAGAAATACGATGACGGCACATTCAGCTGGTTACCGATGCGTTGTCAAAGACCGGGACCAGGATAGAACCACGGTTGATCCCTCGCAAGCTTTCCAGCTGGGCCAATCACCCCTGTTAACTTTTCTTTCTTTTGTTTTTGCTGCTGGGTCCTGAGAAAATGATAATCCATCTCGAGTCCCATCCGAAATAATAAATCTCCCTTCTTAAATATATCGATGCGGAATAATACTCTTCAAGTAGCACAGAAATAGCATTCGGAGTGTTTTATTCGAATATAACCCAACTGTCTCGGCTGTCAAATCGAGCTGACGATAAGGCATGGTATTAGTGTGCCGTCGCACGACTTATAAAAAAAACAAGTAACCTCGTCCACGAATTATCGTCAGCTCAGATGTCAACGGATAGCTGATGTTACGTACTTGGACGCCTTGCCCGTGTATTACGAAAGTACGAATGGAAACCGACTATTCAAAACGGCGAAGCCTCATTAGCGATACCTAGGTATCTATTTACCTATCTCTAAACAAAACAAAATCCGAAAATCCGAAAATGCACCTCTCCAACACAATGCTTAGTCTTCCGTCCTCTCTCCTCGTCCTCCTCGCCGCCGCGACACAGCTTCGCGCGCAGCAACAGCAACATCCGACAGCAATCCGAAAAATGTCGCTAGACGAGAGCGAAATGTTTCTACCAGAGTACTACGCCTTCGCGCCCTCGCAACTACAACCCCGCAACGAAGAAGAGTTGCTCCTGGCTGGAAACAGCTCCGCCGCAATCCCGTTCCGACCGCCGTACCCGCTACACTACGACTATCCGAGCTCCGGGTCAAGAACAAAAACGGGAGGAGGAAAAGATGGAGACTCGGGACCGTCGCTCTATAGGCGTGCGCGCGACGTCCTGACCAGACTGCAAGGCCGCCAGTTTGCGTGTCCCGAGGACACGCATAGTTGCGAGAACATCGACCAGCCGAATTATTGCTGCACCCAGGGCACCCAGTGCTTCGTCGTTACGAACGCCCCGGAATCAGGGAACGTGGGATGTTGTCCCGACGGCCAGACGTGCGGCGTGACGGTCGGACAGTGCTCGAACGGCTCTACGTCTTGCCCGGCCAATCAAGGAGGTGGATGCTGTATCCCTGGGTTCGTATGCGCTGACGTCGGATGTGAGTTTTCCTACCCAGTGCTATATCCAACCCACCTACGAAGCGCGTAGAAGGCAAGAGGGTTAGACAGATATACTAACAGCGAGTGCACAGGCGTCCATAGCACCGTCTCCGTCGTAACCCAAACAACCATAAAATCCACCACCGTCGCCGTCACCCCCAGCGCTTCCACACGGGTTATAACCGTAATCGTAACCGTGACGCCTTCCGACGGCGGCGCCCCCGTCCTAAGCACCACCACACAAACCACCACCGCAAGCGCCAGCCCGCCGTCGTCCACATCCGCTACCACCACCGAAGGCGGCATCCCGCCCTACCGTCCCACAAGCGGTTCCTCCGTAACCACAACCGCCCCCCCCTCTTCCGCCGACTCCACATCCTACTGCCCAACCGGGTTCTACGCCTGTCTCGCGCGGGAGGGCGGCGGGTGCTGCCGCACCGGGCGCGACTGCAGCACAACATCATGTCCGGCCCCACCCCCCATGACAACAATAATCTCCGGCGGCGTCACCATCGCGGTCCCGCAGTCCGACGCGCAGGCAGCAGGCGACGCGCAGCCAACCGCGACCTGCGCGTCGGGGTGGTTCCTATGCGGCGGCGACGCCGGCCCGGTCGCCGGGTGCTGTCCCTCGGGATACCGCTGCGGGACGGCGAGCTGCACGCTAGCGACGAGCACGGCCACGGCCACCGTGCAGAAGGAATTGCCCAGCGCGGCGCCCGCGAGCAGAAGCAGAGCCGGGATCGTCGACATGTTGGCGTTGGCTTGGGTCGCGGTTGTGTCTGTGTTGCTGTTGGTATAAAGCTGGTATCCAACCAACCAGCTAAATCCCGCGGAGGAAGATCCAGACGATTGATTCCGAATATTGATTCCGAACATGGGATATGAAGCAACGACGGACGACGGGAAAATACGAGACGAGACGAGACGAGACGAGACGATGATGTATTAAAGGGAATCCTGCATATAGACCCAAGGTCGACAACGAGCGCAGCATCGCGAGGCCATTATCTGCATTCTGCATGGGACGGAGTCAGTAGCGTGTTTCTAACATTAGACAGCAACGATTCAAGTAATGCTTTTGTTTGATTTTATATCGAGTGTCGCGGTTTGCTACGCCGGTGCGGTCCGAAAGAATGATTACTATAAGACAAAAACACCACATGGGGTCTTATGCTTTTGATCAACAGGTCTGATATGGACGGGTCGTGGCATAATCAAAACCCTGATGGAAGTACGAGCCTCCAGCTAGTAACTGGCAATCATCGGATCCCCATTGACCTGTATTAAATCGGAGTACGGACTATTTTGGTGAAAATGTTAAATTGGTAATTTTTCATAGATTGCTCCCGCGAGTTCAGATTCTAGAAAGGGGCCTATACTATTTCATGCCTCGAGATTGTTCAGATAATTACATGTTGAATGGTCAAAAACGACGCCGTAATTGCCATCAAGCAATTACGTTTTATATAGTGCAACATTATATAAACATCAACGTTTTTTTATGAGTGCTAGTTAACTATTAAATACTTTGCCCAATTAAACCAACAAAAACAGCTCAACTCTATGTGGTAGCTAGCTATGTCTCCAGTTTCTCAAGTATGCACACCACCACCACTCGACCAGCTTCATCTTCTAGATCGTGGCTTTTGAGTCGGTAGGTATCTGTGCGGGGAATCGGTGTTGCTCAAGAGCAACGTCTAGTTCAATTACAGGCTTGTACAGAGCATTGTTGCCGCAACGCCATTCCGATGCTGGAATTACCGGGTCGGACCGGACCCATTGAACCATCCAGGACCGTTATCCCCCTACCGTCCACCCATAGTTTTTGTACCCGGTAATCCAAAATCAATTAAATCGATTAAAAAAGCGTAGTAAGATCAGTAAAGACCAAAAGAAGCCAAGCCGTCCAGCAACCCGAGGGCCAGCCTGGTTGACTCGGCAAACGTAAATACATGACGAATTGAAGAATTTAATGATTCCAATGACAAATAGACAGATGGGATATATTTCGGCAACCCGACGGAAGGCCTGCATAGTACAGATATTGTGTGTGTCTCCGGGCCTTTTCGGTCGGAATCGTTCGTCATACACACATTCTAAGAGAGCAGGATAGCAGCAGCCAGACCGACAAGCGCCAACATGCTGTTGGAGCCAGCTCGGAACGTAGCACCAGCACCGGCGTCGGGTACGACAGTCGAGCTAGATGTCTCGGACGAGTCATCGGTATCGAAAGTGGTGGTGGGGCCGGAAGGAATAGCCGTGGCTTCTCCACTACCGGCAGCGCTAGTTGCGAGAGTAGCATTGACGCCCGATCCCGAGCTGAAAGATGCCGAAGCGACACCGGTCCCAGCCGTTCCGACTGATCCTGTCCCAGCTACTGTACTATCTGTTCCCTGAGCAGCGGCAGAGCTAGTGACACCGGTTCCGGCTACGGCAGAAGATTCCGCGCCGGCTGTGCTCTGGGAGATAATGATAGTGGAAGGAGATGTAGCGTCGGTAGCGTCGGCAGCGTCGGCCGCGTCGGTAGCACTGGTAGCAACGACAATATCACTGCTACTAGTTGCAGCAACTACATCGCTAGTAGCATCAGCGTCAGCGCCAGCATCGGCACTGCTCACTCCGCTGTTGGCGCTGTCAGAAGCACTGCTAACAGCACTAGTAGCAGTATCGGCGGCCGTGCTGACAGCAGCCTCGCTGGCGCTAGTAACGTCTGCTTCTGTGTCGTCGGTAGCTGCGCTGGCGACCACCGTGTCAGTTGCAGCATCGGTTGCGGCGTCAGTTGCGGCGCCAGTCACAGTGCCAGTTCCGGTTCCAGTTCCAGTCCCAGTTGCGGCAGCTGAAGCCGTAGCCGTAGCCGTAGCTGCTCCGGTGGCTGATCCGGTGACTGATCCGGTAGCATCCTGAGTATCGGTTTGGGCCAGTACGGCAGTAGCCGCAAGGAGAGTGATGGCTACATACGCCTTCATGTTGATAGGTATGCTGTTGCTTGTAGTGGTAGAAAGTATAGATCTGGTAAATGGGTCTCGGGGGGTGCGAGTAGTTAGTCAATGTAGTAAGAGACTTGGAATAGCTATATCCCACAGAGAGCACAAGTGATTGTGTGAAATAGAAATACTCGTATATATATGTAGTAATGAGTGAGTGATCTAGGACTGGATAGAAGGATGATTGATCCAGTCACTTATATAACTTCTTTGATCACAAACAGACTGCCAAAGAAGATGAAAGTGTACAGCCAAGTTCTATAAACAAGCTTTACCTTGAATTCCGCTTACGCATGCATACAAGCAACTAAGACTCTGTTGCCATGCGCCTGGCATTTTGCGGGCCATCTCGGGGTATTCCACCCCATCCTCGACACGCGTATCGAGGTTGATGTTTCTGCGAGAAAGAGTTGCCTTGGTTTAGGTTGGTTTAGGTTGAGGTGCCTGTCTCACAACGGCCTGAAACGTCTCCTATCAGTTATCGATAACTGCGATAACTGCGATAACCAAGGAAAGAAGTGGATAATGGAGGCTGTGAAGTGGAACAGAACGAGGCTGATGGAGGTAACATAGGTGAAAAAACGCCACAGCTTACAACTCACTTGCCAAATAAAGAATAGTTTCGGCTGTGGCTGACATCATCCGTGATTCCTAGCCACTCAATTACGAAGACTGTCTCTTAGAAAATCTTAAACTAAACTTCCTAAATCCATTCGCCTACATACACGATGAGGTTATCGAACCTATCGTATTTTCCAGTCACCTGGTGGTTGGTAGCTCCGAGGTTATCTATTTCGATGTGGGAGGTACGCATGTTTTGTATGCATCACAAGCGTGAAGTGTGCATCATTCGGCCTCCCTGCCTCCCTACTTTTTGGGCACCTAGTGGTGTGGCCTCACTCCCGACATGCACTCAAACATCCGTATTCCTTTAGGTGACAGCTTTTCCGGTCTCTGCGACCCATCATTTTTACCGTTCGATGCGTCCGTTAGACCAGACCAGAAAATATATACATTTTTAGATGTGTAACGTCAACTGCTACTATCCTCTAAATGGCAACTTTTACGCAGAGCCCAGAGGCGATCGTAGCTCGCGCCTATTATTGCTTGCGTTCATACAAGCATAATATCAGGAGCGAAGCAAGACCATCGTCCTGATTCCAAAAAAGCTTATGGATTAAAATGGGACTATTAGACTCACCAGTTAAGCCAATATTGCTAGATCCCGTTTAAGCTTGTCGGTAAGAATCGAGTCTTTATCGGAGCTCCCGGGCATCCCCAGCTGTCAACCGCCTCGCATCGATTGACGTCACTAGGATCTAAAGTTACCAATTCACTACCGACTCCGCCACTGTATGCCTCTATTCCCCGATTATGCATGCACTGCATCGGGACAGCTACACCGGGTTGGTGCCGAGATTGTGTGCTTACAGCTTCCAAGGGATATGCATGTAATCATTAACTTGTCAATCTAGAATTCCCTACCTCAGGCCATTTTTTCTTCCGTCAACGATGTATCCAAGCCTGACATCTGACAGTTAGCTCACCAAACTTCTGCGAGTTGGTGTGATACACGATAGTTTTCCTTTCTAGGAGCACATTTCCATCCCCCGTGAATCCTTTTGATGTTATCAAAAACCCTTGATATAATACCTACCTACGTTACATCCGCCGTCTATTGTTTAATACTAAATGATAATTGAGTTCTCCAGGCCGGAAGTCCTCTACGGATCCTTTTTTTACCCACACCAAAGATAGGACCTATAGTTCACCTCAAGTGGAGGTCCTCCCGAGACAACCACCGTCGCCTGAATTAAAATCAACTGAAAGATTTAAGGATGGGACATCTGCGTACGCTAGCAGATGCTATCCACATCCTCAAGCATCACATTCAACCATTCCAGTTCAGCCAAGTCATTTTTTGTATGTAGCCAAAAGGGAAAAGAAGTCCTCGTATTCTACCGCCAGCCTTAGACTTAAATAAATTTGAACTTCGTGTCCCTCGCTTTAGTCATGTCAGGTACCTTATCCCCGTCATCCCCTGTGTATTCAGCCCAGCCAATTCTTGAGAACACGGGCACTAGGGCGGCTGGCCGTGCGCGTCTAAGAACGAGATAAACCGTCTCTACTTTGGTCTTACCCGGGTAGAGCTGGATTCTGATATCAGAGTCCTCATCCCTTCCCAAGATGGGGCACGATACGAGATGTAGTAAATATAGCTTTTCCGTCCCCGGTAGCTTATATTTGCCCTCGGCTTGAATATCATAGTCAGGGAGCCAGAGCATCCCATTATCCTTGACGCAATTAAACACTCCAGTCCACAAGCCTTCTGAGCCCAGTAGTCCCCAGGGCGTCTAGGTATTAGGCGCATCTTCCCCTCAGTTTCACACGAGGCCGTTTCTAATAATCGCCCTTGCAAGATAAAATGCCCGCTTACAGCCCTTCCATATTCATTCGGCCCATCTGTCTCTACGCAGGCATCGAAAAGCTGACATAGAGATTTCTTATATCCAAATGGTGTGAACTCGACAGGACTTAAAACACTAGCCCATAACCACGACGGCGCCACATAATCGTCTGGCTTGACCCCGGTTGCACCAGTCTTCCTTTCCTTATTGTTAGTCCAATGAATCCAGTTACGGCCGCCATCTTCGCCTCTGATAATGCGTGCTCGACTCTGTCCGACGCACCACGATATGTCATTCAGTAGTGCTTTCTCCCATAACCCAGCTAAGTACCCTCCGGTGGGGATTCCGTGAGTTTCTCGCATCTCTTTAGCCTGCTGTGCCAACCCACTCATCGCAGGAAGTCTATCACTAACGACAGTCAAATTAAGCTTACTGTACGCGCGTATCCAGGTGTGCCACTCATGCTCAGTCCTTATCGTATCATCTACCTTTGTCACGTCGTGGTGTGTTGCTGAATAGGCCTCGTGGACTTTCGTCCAGGAATCGTGGTCTCCGGCGCCGTTAACTGATACGTCTTCGCACTCGCAAGCTGCTTGCATTCGACGACGAGCTCGTTCCCGCAGAAGTGTTATAATCGAGGTGACAACCGCCGTTCTTGATACATCCAAGCCCGTGTTAACAATGGATAATATTCATCATATGGAAAGTTTTTCGCCAGCCAAAAGTGTGGTACTCCAAGGGGCTTTTCTGTTACCAAAATGCGGCCCCTGGGACCACCCACCCCCGGGAGCTGATATTCCACCCTAGTTTTTATCGGTCGGGAGCCACCATCACGATCAGGCGATCTCGTCGCCGCCAAACATATAGTACGATATCTGTAGTACGAGGCCATTTCCAGAGATTCACAGGTCCAGTCCTCGGCACTATCTTGAATGATGCAAAGCGCTTCAATCCAAAGGTACCGTATGCCAAGTAACCTGTAAAAGCGTATTGCGTCTTGATAGTTCATAGGGAACTTGTCAATTGGCACCCCCTGCTTCAGTGATGCTTCGCTTTGAATCGCCAAGGTGATAGGTGTGTCGCCCTTCTTCGGCTTACCCCAATAATGCGAAAGGCATGCATATGTGTCTTCCCGTCGGTCCGCAACGCGCAGTAACCCGACAGAATCTGTAGGTTTGCTTCCGACATCTAAAACACGAGCCGGCAATGATCTCCGTTTGAATTTTTTTGCATTTTTCATGACTTTCGATGCAAGCTTCTAGCCATGCTCGGGCTTGGTGCACACTGCCAGGCGACGAGAATTTCCCTGGAAGATACTTCTTGCGTAATTTGGCAAACACCCCAGGGAGGTCGCCCGAGTTTGGAGGACGATGTAATATGCATAATCCCTTCACGGTTTCTTCATTCTCAAGCTGATATTCGAAATGTACACGGTGTAAGTCCCAATCGTGACTTGGCTGTTCCGCTGCACACGAAGCCGCTTGGATCTTCCCCTGGATTGGTAGACTTAATACATACGATAGTATAATGAGATTAAAAATTCCCTCAAGTTACGGTATGGTACGCAAGATAGTGGGGATATATATTGAAAAATCAGCAAGAGCTGACATGATGCTCTGTGACGTCAATCTCTATATTCAGCTCTGATGTCGTTACACAAATCCGACTACACATATAGTTAACTTATAACTTGACGAAATAGGAAGCATACAGGCGGACACAGAACAGACATGCCTGATATTTAAAAACTAATTAATATCCGATTCCAAAATCGGGATTCCTAACAAGCTAGATACCCAGGTATTCAGAAATATATTCCTTGTTAAACTTAGATAGGATAGCTGCACAACTAGAGCCATTCCAAAATCCCAGCAGCAGCCTATCGTGGATTTGCGGAGGAAATCAACAGTATCTCTTTACCTAGTATAGTATCCCGAAATCAGGGGTATTATGCCCACATCTACCGGGCTCTTTACAAGGCAGTTATCAACGAAAGAACTAGTACAGATCGCGTCCTGAGGGATGAGACACCTTTATGATGACGTCTAATTGTATTTTTCCAATATGCGTATATGGAAACAAACACATGGGGACAACTGCAGTACTGGAATAGGACCAACGTAGTTGCCGCAAAAAGGAGGGAGAAAATTCCAAGAAAATTGCAAAAAGGAAAAGCAATGCATCAGCCGCGAATCGAACGCGGGGCCCATCGATGGCAACGATGGATTTTACCACTAAACCACTGATGCCGGGTAATCGATAATGAAGTCGCGCCGCCATATCGATACCTTGGCAATCTGTAAACAGTGGATATATCCAACATACCTTAGGCGTCAGGAAAATAAGTGGGTATGGAGTGGTCACAGGGGTGTATCGAGTACCTACCTAGGTATATAAGAGCCGCTACACGCCCTTATAAGGGTTTATTAGAAGGTCAGGTATTCTCAGTTCAATACCTCTATGGCCTGGCGGTCACTCTGTGTATGGCGACAACCATAGGGTCCCCGATTAGTCCTTGACGTTAAGTAGGTGGATATGCAGACTATCCCCTGCGACAATTATTTTTATTTTATTTTATTTATTCTATTTTGTTTTTCACAATAGCCTACAACGAAGAAGCAATTGGTAGGTAGCACTCGCAAATGAGGCTGAAAGCCTTTGGTTCCGACTCAGGCCACGAAGATGAAAACATCGTCAAGTGGGCCCCGAGTCCCAGCTGGTTGGGAGCGATCTGACACTGTTGGGGAAATGTTCAGAAGTTGCAATACCGAATTAGGCAACTTGATGGTACGTGAGTAAGGTATGTAATAGGTAATGCGGGTATTTCGTAGTGATTGTATGGGTATATAAAATGATTCCACAGTGGGAAGAAACAAACCTCCCCCCTTTATGGGTTAGCGTGACAGTAAAGTCGATATAGGAGACCACACGTAACTACAATGTGCACTCGATAACTTCCCTTTTGGGAATGGCGATAGTCACGAGTACCTGTCAATGGCCACTTCCCTTTACTAGCGGCCCTGAGTTTCTTCCTGACGTGTAGAATTTGTGATTGAAGGGTATGCTATTCGTACATTGCTGCTCGAGGAGTATAATTATCGGGGCATCATGGAGATAATCCATCCGTTCTCTTTTCTTATGAGCAGCTTTCACAAGATATCCTGCTCTTGATACTCACAAAGCACTATTGTCAAGCACCACTGTCAAGCAGCATCAGCTCAAGTCCAATTGCTTTCTACCCATAGGTAATAAACACTTGCGATACGTCAATTGGTGTTCCATTATCCTTAAAGCATAACGTCAGAGCTTCCAGGACCACGAAAAGGTATGAGTATATCGACTCTTTCCATACAATGGCTGATCAATGACCTTGTTGCTAACACAAACCCCCAGAGGCTGAATCGAAATGTGTCAAATCCAACTATACATCTGCGCTAGACACAACAGGGTACACGGGGCCCAATTTCAGCGATGCGACCCCCTCGTAGGCCGGGGATTCGCCCGTGACAGCGGCGTCATCTGGGTCAGAACCCTCGTCCTGGAACAAGAAGAAGGCTGTCCTGGATATGTGTTCACACCGGGCGCTGTCATGATACAGGCATGTCCAGCTATCCCATCGTCGAGAACCGGAGGTCAGAACTAAGAGGTGCTATCGGGCCCGTCTTTGGATTACCTACATCGAGTCAGCAGCCAAGGCATATTAGACGCATAGATGGATCTGGGATTGGGAACCATTTGGGAGAAAAGTTAGACAATCTTGGGCGTGAGATACCCTTCTGACCTATTCAGGCGAATCTGGTTACTTCTTGTCACATACATTTCGGTATTCTATTATCACTATCATTGTAAACAACTGATCACAATAGACGGCATTAGACGGACAATTCATTCCATTAACACATACAACAAACCCATTGAAACATACCGTGGACTGTAAAATAAGCTGAAGTTCCTCGTAGCTTGTTGTTTTTACTCTTCGCCCCTTCAATCTTCCCAATGGTGCCGAGCTGGGAAAATATAATAAACAATACGCATGTCCCGGGCTGTCTGCGTTTACTGTTTTTTCTCCTTGCTTTTTGTTTTTTTTTAAAAAAAGAAAAAAAAAAACCTCTTGATAAACAAGGAACAAAAAAAAGTCACTAGGGGAAAATTCATCGGCCTTGTGACAAGTGTGGTCGGATGGTAAGAAGTTAATCAAAATGGTAAAATAACCAAAAATTTCCCCCCCTTTCCCTTAAATCCGAGCATAGATGTCTCAGTTCATATGTGCCCTGAATAGGTATTCAGCGATTAACCCGCTGTACTAGATGGTATCAAATGGCACCGTAGATCAATAGGATATGTGCTCTTATTAGGTACATATAAGCTTTCTACGGATGCGCATAGATGTTTGCCTGGGTGCGTCGTGGGCTTATTTTATGTGCTCACTTGGACTGCGTGCGCTTTAGCTGCGAACAAACTGACTTGGTACCAGCTCTACAAGATACAAATTATCATGGGTAATAGGTACCTCCGTGGCAGACCCCCCTCTCCTTAAGGACAGCTCGAGCTAAACAATAATACCCCAGACCACCCGAGACAGTCCCCTCTCTACTCAGCGCCCACGGTGACATACCGCGAAGCTTATAGGTCTTCGCCGGAACCCGAAGATACCATGTTACTCAGCGGTCCTTTCTTGAGCATCACGCTCATAATCTCGTACAAAGCGTCGGCGGCCGCCATCGTAGTGTGCTCGGCATTCGTATCATACGCGGGCTACATCGCCACAGTTCCAGTAAGCAAACACCATATGTCAGAGCACGCTGGACGATAGAACTTACAGCGACCTCCACAATATCCGCCGCAATCAGATTGACGTGCTCCAAGCCCCTCAAAATCGTGCGCAGCTCCCTCGTGCTCCACCCTCCTGTTTCCGGGGTCCCGGTCGCCGGCGCGAACGCCGGGTCCAGGGTGTCGATATCGAGGGAGAGGTACACCGGGTTAGTAGTCCCGACGCGCTCGACGATCTTCTTGATGATGCCCTCGGCGCCGATGGTGTCGATCTCGCGGGCCTCGACGATCTGGAAGCCGCAGTACCCGTCGTTCTCGTAGTCGCTGGGACCGCTGAGAGTAGTCCGGATGCCTGCGTGGATGTTGGTGTCGTTGGCTAGTAGGCCCTCGCTGGCCGCGTGGTAGAAGTACGTCCCGTGATTGATGCTTGCGACTTCAGATGGAGAACCGCCGAAGACTTTGGGACGCCCTATTTGTGAGTTGCGGAGAGTTGTATGTTAGACAAATGGTTGGATGATTGAGTGACAATAAAGGGGCAAGGCCCTTACAGGTATCTAAATGGCTGTCGAAGTGGATGACGGAAACAGGACCGTATGCTCGATTAATTGAGCGAAGTAAGGGGAGAGTGATGGTGTGGTCACCACCGAGAGTGATGACTCGTGGCAGAGTCTTCCCCTTTTTAGATGGCCCGGGCTTTTCGGCAGCCGTTTTAGGGGCTCGGGATATAATATTATAGTGACCCTCTTCGATTTGTTTGAGAGCCCATGTGTTATCGTAACTATGAATTGGTTAGTATTATGCGTAGGGACACGTTCAAGGGGTAGAGAGATTTGGCCATACGATGTTACTGGGATATCTCCGCAGTCGAGAACTTTCGCCCACCCGTTAAAGGGGTTAGTATCGAGAGGAACGTTATATCCACCGCTTATCATCAGTTAGTATATTAGACGAGTATAGCAACGTTGGTATAAGTGGAACGTCACTAGAGGTTAAGACGTCGCGATCCTTGACGAATGCCAGAGGGTCCAAATCGAGCACCAGGGCGGTATGAGGTACCGGTATCGAAAGGTGCTCCTTTTTTGCCTCGTCAGCTAGAGAAATGGCTGTTGTCCTAAGGGATTGGACGAACCGATGAATGCTAAATCGTAATTAATCTCTTCATGACCGAGGCAGGGTTGGTACGGTAGACGGCCAAACGTAGATATTCCGGAGAATACCGAGTCAGCCTATATAGACCGTTAGTTAACCAACATATTATTTTCCTGCTTCATAGTCTAACCTGAGTCCCACCATCTCCTGGTATAATATTGTACCATAGGGACTTATGTGGACCGGATAGAATTTTTTGATCCTCATGAGTGGCAGCAAAAGCTACACAATTAAGAAAAACGAGAGCTGCTAACATTATAGAAGCGAAAATTTCCCCTAAAAAGTCGATGTATGGAGGAAGGCCTCCAATTCTATTCTATTAACGTAATGGTAGCATCCTACGATTATATACACCTCCCCAGCTTACTGAGAGAGCGGTCTTCTTCCATTCGGATTGGTAGAAGGCTGTTATCAATTCTGCAATGACAACAAATCTTGGACTAAGGGAATGAACAGGCTTATCATTAGCGACTCCTGTCCACTGGGAGCGAGTTGCTGCGCGGAGACCCATCTCAACTGGATGTTGATGCTCGACTTGCATAGAAGAGATGTCATCAAACTATTTCTTGTTAGGTAAGTAGTCGGAATTGTCCGCAATGTGCTGATGACATCGTACCTGGATGCGGGGGATCATTAGATAAAGCCTCAGTGGCCAAGATCTCGTTGACCTGAGTATACCGACTAGGTAAGATCTTGCGCCATGATACTCGGTATAATTTCCTCCTACTGTATTATAAACATCTTCGATATGATGATGAATATAACACGCATATAAGCTACCGAGGCAGGTCAATGTAATTTATTAGCTAGATGCTAGATGGGCAATTAAGTAGCTAGCTGTTTTTGTATAGGTTTCCGATCGTGAATTGCGGTTGTCTCTTCTCCGTGTAAGAGACCAAAAATGGCAATCCCACGTGGCAGACTAAACGAGCTTGGTAAAGAGATAGCCAAGTAATTTTTTTCCCTTTTTCCTTTTTATTATTAACTGCCGGGTCGGCTGTTCCCCCTCCCCGGCCGACGTTATAAGCCCCGGAGGTATAGGTAGTATCAAGATAAGAATATAATGATTTTTATGTCTGCGCGTCTTTAGTATAAGTATCTGTATGATAAGCAAGGAGGTTGAGAGGTTGAGAGTTTGTTTCAAACCCAACTTGCATGACTTCTTTTTAAATTGTATTCCTTCAGCTCGATTTGCGCTTCTTAATATGAATCGTCTCGATCGTGAAATGGGGCGTTTGCCCCCCACACTACTACGTCCTCCTTTGCACAACAGTAAACATTTTCTTTCTGGATAGGGTTTGGTGAATTAAATATGCGGTCTCGACTCTGCGACCTCGAGTTCCGGTCGAAGCTAACTGCCTAGGGGGCATGGCTGAGAGCAACGGCTTGTCATTTATTTTTCCGACGTTCCTACAGTCTTGGGGATTTCGTCATCGTGATATTCTGTGGTTCTTCCTATTCGATTATGACTATCGTACATTATTAAATCTTGCCGCGATTTGGATAGATTAGGGGGAATGGGCCATGTGGTTCCGATACGCGCCTAGAACGTCGCATTCTCGCCTCTCACTCGCTACTCTGAGAAGTGTGGAAATGCCAACCCGGGCTTTGACCATGTTAGGACTCAGACTACGGCGAAGTCGCACGTCGGCCTAGGGTGACCGGTGTCGCGGGCTTTGATTCGTTTTGGGTGAGCTGCAGGCTAAGCAGGTCTAGCATGAGGCCGAACAGCCTTGTGCAGTTCAAGAAGCTCATTTGTCCCAGAGGTGCAGATTAGGAACAAGCACGACAGATGAAGAACACCTTCCACATGGATACAACGTAACCTACCCCCTACTTCGTTTCTCGTCTTCGTAAGTGCGCAGGTGGCTGGAAGCAATCCGATCATCTCTCTTCGTTGTACAGTTGACGACGCGCGCCACTCTGAGATATAGAGATTTAAAAGACTTGGCGGATCCTTTGCGGAATATTCATGGATCTTGATGTAACTAGCCGGACCCAGAAGAAATCGTAGCTGGAGATGTCGAGGTCTAGTTCCAAAAGTTGGTACTAGGTACCTACCTACGGTAAGTACAGTATGGAAATGGAATGTACACTACTTAGTGCACATTGAGGAGTACTTAGGTATTGTCCCATATTATTTTCCAAGTCGATTGCGCTATTGGCGGGGATCGCGTGTGCTCCCCGATGCCCCAGCGAAGAACAGAAGAGATTGTAGGACACATTGTACATACCTCCGTCAATAATCGTGAATTGACTACGCCTATCCGGGAAGTTATCAATTGAATGCTTGTATCATACATGTACGCTTGACGTTGTGTAGCACAAGCTAGCGAAAGTTTCTAGGACTAGGGTAGCCGATTAAGGTTAGATGGGGCTGCTTTCCCAGCCCCCGACCTCCGAAATCAATCTGAGAACAAGCAGGAGGTACATAGGCGTCAACGGGCGTTAATAGGCTTGGTGAACAAGTAGGGCCGTGCAGGTAGGTAGGGCGGGAAAGGTTAACCAAATTTCTCTGACGTTAGTTCCCTCAAAACCCACCGAGCCCACTCCCTTCTACCTGCCCTACCTGCCTATATCTTGCCTGTCACTGGACACTACACTACATACACTAAACACTAGGCAGGCAAGTAAGGTGGGAAGATTGGGAGCAAAAAAGCTGGGAAACTGCGAAAGGGTCTCCCGACATCGTCCATCAGTCCATCATCCACCTTCCACCACTGCCTGCACTCAATTAAAAGTCGTTTTATACTAATTCAAGTCTGTAGCCGCCGAACAAGTACCTGGCTACCTGACATTACATACATTACATTACATGTGCGTACGTACATCTACACATGTAATATACGTACATCCATATCCATACACCCATTCATATTGGATGGAACCCATTTTCATACATACGCCTTTTTTTTTTCTCTAATAGTTACTTTTGCGCAACCCTTCTCTCTTTACCGTTCCCAAGATTCCCAAGATTCCCTTGATTGCCATTACACACATTACATGCATTGCACATAATACCTATACACAGAATCGGTACCTCCCGTAATTTCAACAATATTGTTGGTGTCGCAAGTCGTATCATTCCTCATATATTTCTTCATATATCTCTACTCCTTCTTTTATGCTTCCCAAAAATATCATCCAATGATCCGTGTTTAAGATACCTTGCTTTTTGTGCCATGCGCTGCAAGGACTTACCATAGTAAGGATTTAACTTTCGATCAGGTCTCCAACCCAGTTCCGATCACTGTGAGTGGTCCAATAATCGGCACAGTACATTTTTATCAGGAGTCAGGCAGGTCGACCTTTTCTAGGGACCGCAAGAGTTGCCTGCTTCTGCATCGCGTAGGGGGCTTGCAGAGAAGCATAGAGAGTCAACCTTCAAAAGGGCTTCGGAGACGCGTCGCAAGCTCAATTTTTACAAAAAAGAAAAAATAACGTACCCTACTTAGCCCCGAACCATCTAATTTTTTTACGATGAGAAGGATAAGACTGCTTTAGTGCAACCTCGTTAAGTAGACTTGCGAGAGTCGGTAACAGCGATAGATAGCCTGCTCTCCCACTCAACAATGCTCGCTTCTACCAAAACCGTCTCGCCTCCGGCGTCGACAAATCTCTATTTTGAGCCTCTGTCCGATCGTCCTACCCTCGGTAAGCCTAGTGAGCGAGCATTCAAGAAACATAAGGTTCTCCCACATCCTAGAGGTGGTCGGCCCGAATCGACGGCTAGGAATCGACATTCTCGTGACTTGTCTATCGATTCAACGTCGACCCCAGAGTCGTACATAAATGCAGAAGTAGAAGGATTATCTACTCCATCAAACCCGGGCCACGACGAGAGCCCCAGCGTCAAAGCGCCTGGGCTTGGACCAGTCCTCCCTCCTACCCCACCGGCGCATTCGCGTACCTCATCTGAAAATCATTCGATCCGACCCTCGAGTCCAACCTATGTCAGCACTCCTGTGCAAAATGCTGCAAATGTCTCCGTGAGTACGACACCAAGAACTCCACCATATCAAGCGAGCCCGCCTACTCCAGACGTCACTCCTCCCCAAGCCGAGCGTCGATCAAGACCTCCACGCCCTATCTTAGCAGATCGCATTCCATCCAAGGCCACAGATTCCCGGACGGGGTCTTTCACAACGGCACAAGAGAACTTAGATTCCTCAGAGGAAGATGACAAGTCAACACCCCGAGCGGTACTATCTTCGACCAAGGCGGCCCAGATTGTAGCAAGACGCTTGATTGACGCACGGCAGAAGAAAGGGCAGGATATAGGATTAGGACTGGGTTTGGAATCTGATGAAAATCTGACGCCAAAGACGAAAGGGGAATTTTCTGCTTTTGATGGTGAATGGGGATCCACTAGCCCGAACGAACAGGAATGGGACCATAAACACGGGAATCTCATAGTGGAGAAACGACGTGCTCAAGCCGGAGTTAATGGTCAAAAACCAGAGGTGGTCGAGGACGTGACGGTAACTCCGACCAACGCAACTAGGGCACTAAGGTCGATGTCCTTGTCGGATCGACTACACGCGCATCCGTCACCATCTCCTGAATTTGCAAACAAGGGTAAGGGTTGGACCGTACCATCTACTTCCGAGTCTTCGGTGAGTACCGATGTTAGGCGGTCCTCTGGCATGTCCTCAAAGTCTACGGTTTCTACGGTCGTGGAAGCTATTTTAGTTGAAACGCCTCCTCAGATGCGGAAAACGTTGCGACATGTTAGGAAGCAGCCGGCCCTCAGAGATTCTAGCTCTGAGGTTTCTCCGTCAAGCTCTTCGGCAAACACGTCATTAAATACGTCGCTTCGCCAGGCGGAAATCTCCCAGCGTGCAAGCGCAGCGAGGAGAATGGTTGATGGTACTGTCCGGTCAGAAAGTCTTACATCCACGGGTACAGTCAACTCTATTGCTAGTCGCAAAGCCCGTCGGGAAGTATGGAAGAATGGGGGGATTCCTGTAGTGGTCATTCCTGACCGCAAAGCTTCTATTAAGGCCACCGGTCCGTCGTCGCTTAGGTCTACGAGTAGCCATCACTCTAGGAGAAGCAATAGTCTTAGTTCAGCACCACCGTCAAGCTTCAAAGCGAAAGATTTGACGCCTTATTTTAACAGGCCTTCCCGAAGGGGCAGATCGATGTCAGAATCAGAAGGGTCAGTTCAAGTGGAAGAATTAACGATGGATTATCCCCCAATCGTTCCTATACGTAGATCATCCCTTTCAGCTCCAACTAGCAGGAATGGATCTAGAACCGGTTCCCGAACTGGATCGTTGACTGCAGAAAGTCTGAAGGCGCACGATGCTTTCCTAGAACAGGAGAGCAAACAACAACAACAACAACAACAGCAACAACGCCAACTACCTCAGGTTACAGTGGAACGTGCACCTCCCGTCGAATATATGAGCAGTCATCCCGATCAGAGACAACTTGAACCGGCTCCATCCGTCGAGTCGCACAAGGACGCTGTTCATGACCACAAACCGCTTTTAGATAATAATGGAGACCCGTTCTTCGGCAAGCGCCTTACAGCGCACAACACTCCATTCTCCCAGGCGTCTGTCGAGACAAACGGGACTCACTCCGTGGCAGATATCTCGGAAGCAATGGCTGTGAGTATTTTCCCGCATCAAAACAAATCTGTTTTGATGGTTCATCATATGTCGAAACCCGTGGATCCTGTCCTCGCTGCAAACGCGTTACAAGGATCAGAATCTGCCCAGCCGGAATATGTCACGGAAGCGGAAAACATCTTAGACAACCCTAAGATTATAACCAGTGGTCCCGACAGTGTACCTGCAACACCACCCCAACATCAATTTTCGATGGATGATGTGGATTCGCCCCTTAGAAACCCGCGTGCTCCCCCCGAACCTCCAGCAATCAAGTTCATCCCAGCTACACCATCTGGGCTCACGCCTGCCACAGAAAAAGAAAAGATGTTGGGCAATTACTTCGAAGAGACCCAAAAGCGGCCCTCCTTAGTGCGCCGTGCCTTTAGTCTTCGCAAGAGTACTGACAATGTTCGTCCATCTGGCTTCTTATCACGGACATTGTCTCTTTCGAGAGGTATTAAGAGAGAAACTGCGGAAAATCCGATCTTGGATAAGAATAGGGACACCAAAAGACAACAATATCCAACGGCTGAAGACCCACCGCCTGACGAGACAAAACTACATCCATTCTGGCGGCCTGCGTTCGACGATGACCTTGAGGACTATGACTACGATTATGATGATGATTGGGCACGTGATGTTCCAGCGGAAGTGGATAAGCTTTACAGATATCCCCCAATTGACAATCGTCCAGCTCGTCGTAGGAGCTTGAGTGAGCGAATGAAACGTACATTTGCTATATTACCCATTGAAGATGAGGATCATTACACAATCCCCACCCAGCGTAGTCCAGAACGTCGCACCGTCAAGCGCACACCGAGTGGCAGACTCCGCGTAATGAAACACCGTGATAGCTACAGCAGTCTTGAGTGGAACAACCGTCGCAATTCCCGCGACCACGAGACCGAAGATCGGCCATCTACGGCCCCCGATCATCAGACCCACCGTGCTTGGGGCACCGAGAAAAGAGTCGACGACCGAGGGCGCAGGCTCTTCCCTAACTGGCAGGATAAACTGGAGCAATACAGACCGCAAAACTTGCAGCGCAGGCTAAGCGAACATCGCCGACAGAAGCGCACTGAGGTTCTCCGGCAAAAGATAAGTGGACCTCGTGAAGTTCGAGATGGTGTAGGTGAAGTTATCAAACGCAACAGCTACAAGGGACCTTCGTATCAGACCACATCGCACCTAAACTCTACGCCAAACGGAAAGACGAACGGGGCAACACGCCATTACCAACCCCAACCACAAGCGCATCAACGCCGCAGGTCCGTTTACATCTAATTTTAGATGGTGTATCGAGTTTTCAAGGGATTAATCCCCCAAGGCGCTCTATCAAACGGCGACACCGTAAATTTCTTCCTGTTGCTATACCTTGCCATACTTCATCGCCCTCTGGACGCCAACACTGATATTAATACCCCAATCGACAACATTAATTATGACGAGCCTATCCTTTACATTTTATGACGCACACGAGCTATGAAAAAAAAACGACCCCATCATATTCCCCCAACATTACGATTTGACACGTTTGGACGCTAGTTGATTACCCGATTTATGATATGAAACTGGATGTTGGGAAAAGGACGATATAAGACCATTTTCCCCACCTTTCCTCTGATAGCATGGCGGGTTTACCGATGGTTATGGGTTGAGGGGGGGTGGATGGACAGGCTGGGGAACGAAGCTGATGAGATGTCTTTTCTATTACTATTTTGCTACGTTACTACTACCCCGTCTCGGAGCTAGGATTTTAAAGGAATGATTTGGCGCAAATGCCTGAATACCAACTTGTTGAACAAGTCGCGATGAGTTTACCTCTTTAGTATTTCCCCCGATACTTAACCTAGAAAGGCCTATTTCTATTTGGCGTTGCTTTTTATGATGTTTCTACCTGTGGTTTTCGTGCTGGGCACGTCTATTCTATGGTTAGTACTGTTGGTGTGATAGCCGCGTTATGGTCGAAATAAACGATAGGAAATAGACATCATGGTGTAAACCACATATGACCTAATGAGAGTAGGGATTCGTCCCTCCGCATTGCTCTATTGCGTTTCACATTTAGATAAATGCATTCAATTCATCCTTGAGATTTTTATAGTTCATTATGCCCTTACGTATTCTAGCTTAGAGAATATAATGGCTGGAGGGTATATCCGTTTGGGGAAAAAAAAAAAAAGACCGTTGAAGTAGACCAAACAAGACCTTTAATCGGCTCATTTCCTCATAACGCCTTGCCCCGGAACCAAGTTTTTTATGGACTCGAACACATTACCCAATTTCCTTTCCTTTGCGTACTCCATGTGCCCTACTTCTTACCGCTGTTTGCTTGCATTGTACGGTTTTCCCTTAGTGGAACTTGCTGCTTGAATGACCGAGTTTCCGCCACATATTTGGTTTACGCGAGCGAACTTACTTTTGAACATGCTACTCCATCTCCCAATATAAGTTTCTGAGGTCATAACATTATTCCCGACTGCTCATGGGAGCGGGGCGTATGCCTCGTGTTTGTGACTAACATCATCGATCTGGGACGGCCCTCATTTGTCCTTTTAGGGGTAGTTGCGGGAACCGTGGCTGCTTTTTTCTTTTTATCGCCGCCGTAGTCTTGGATCTACCCCAGGCGTCACCCCCATCCTCTGGCTCTGCGTGGAGGGGGTGCTATTCGTACTGGCACTGGGACGCTCCTAACGACCAGGCGCTCCGGACGGAGGGGGGAAGCCACCAGCTGCACCAGGTGGCGAGGGTCCGCCGGGGAAACCCGCGCCTGGCGGAGGCATGCCGGGAAATGGGAAGGGAGGCGCATTACCGCCGGCCGCACCCGGAGGAGGAAAGGGAAGACCACCCGGCGGAGGAAACGGTAGACCGGCACCTGGAGGCGGGATTGGTAGGCCGCCGGGTCCGGCTGCGAAAGGAGGAAGTGGGAGTCCTCTACCACCTTGGCCTGGTGGAGCTGTGATTTACGTTAGAATTGGTAGCTATTTACGGACGGGTAAGGCGCGGGAGACGCGAAATACGCGACACTACGAGAGATGGGGTTTACTTACGAGGCATTCCCTGGGGAAACGCGCCGCCCGGTGGGGGAGGCATACCAGCGGGCATACCGGGAAAAGGCGGAGGGGGCATACCACCTGCGAAGCTGAAGGGCGGAGGTGGCATTCCCGGGAATCCAGCTGCAGCGGCTGCGGCGGCGCCGCCAGGTTGGTTCTGGGGCAACATGGGGTTGGCGTGAGCCTGGCCTTCTGCAGCGTAGGAGGAGGTAATGGAGTCAATAACGGATTGAGCCTTCTCGTGTCCGATTTGCTGGTAATAGTCGACGACGTTTCGTAGATGGTTTCGACCGCTGTTGTGAGCCTTGCGCACGCTCATAGAGTCGTGCGTCAAGTAGACGTCGCAGTAATCGCAGAAAACTATGATCGAGTATTGTCAGCGTCGCGTTCCTTTCCAAGATTGTTTGAAATATATATATGTATCTCTATGACGGGAAGAAAATCGGGACAGGGATTATTATGGTTCAACTTACATTTTGGCATCTTGACGGGATAGACTGTATTACAATCTAAAGATGGTTTGGATTGAGATGGCGGTTGAAGAAAGAATGGCGATTTGAATTAATAAGTTTGCCGCCGGACGTGGAACTTTGAAGTACAAAAGATGAGGTACCTTTTATCGTTACAAAAAAAGGCGATAGGAGCTTGGACGCGAAAAGAAATAGTGGAAACACCACCCGGGTCCATTATGTCAAGTCAAGTCAGGGTCGAATCAATCAGCTAACGGTTAGGTTAAAACTAATTGATTGAGGCTAATGCTGCACGTGATTGCCAAGCTGCAAGGCTATCGAGAAAGTTACGCTTTGATGAATTTGATTGGACAAAACACTTGAACACGTTTTACAAGACAAGTACAAAGCTACAAGGTCGCAGCCAAATCCCTAAAAGTTGTTAGCTTCCATTTTGTCTTGTTTGAGGTTCGAGACTCTTTCCTCCTTCCTTCTTCCGCAAGACGAAGAATCAAGTCAATATAATCAACACACAATGGCCTTGCCACGAGGATTGCTGCAGTATATCTGCGGCCTCGTGCTTTTGATCGCATCCGTCAACGCTTTAAAGTTCGACCTGGTAGCTCGTGGACCCAACGATAAGAAGACCGAACGATGCATACGGAACTTCGTCGCTAAGGACACCTTGGTGGTTGTTACCGCCACGGTCGGTGGTAGTAAAGGAGATGGCATGATTGTTAACATGCACGTATGTTATACGATGGTCATTTTATAACTTATATTTTATAATTTATATTTTGCGAGACATGGAGCATATCCGGCTAACACGAGATGCGGACGGGTTTAGATCGTGGATAACGTCGGTAACGAGTACGGCAAGCCGAAAGACGTAGTAGGCGAGCAACGCACTGTCTTCACTTCCCACGCCGATGCCGCCTTCGACGTATGCTTCGAGAACATCATGACGCATAGTACGTATATCCCGATTCCCTAGTGTCTTTTTCCTTTCTACTCTACCAGTGTGAGTGAGCGAGGATAGGGCTAAGATAGCAACCCCCGAAAAAGCTCTTAACCAATTCAAACCAGCGCGTATGAACAACCCCAGCCGACATGTAGAGCTGGATATCGACATTGGCGCCGACGCCAAGGACTGGTCTGCCATCCAGGCTACCGAGAAGCTAAAGCCCGTCGAGACAGACTTGCGCCGCATCGAGGAGACTATTGCCGAGATTGTGAGGGAGATGGATTACCTTAGGGCGAGAGAGGTGAAGCTACGCGATACCAACGAGAGCACCAACACTCGCGTTAAATGGTTCGGCATCGGCACCACCTTGTTGTTGGTTGCGCTATGGGGCTGGCAGATTATGTACCTACGCGCCTACTTCCGATCGAAGCATCTTATTTAAGGGATTCCGAACCTGGAGCGATGAATTATGGTATACGGTGCCTGGCTAGATCAGTTTTGATGGGGAGTACGCCGGGAACGTCTTTTCTACCCTAGTAATGCTTGCTTTGTCGTGGCAAAGGAGTCTCGGTTTTTACAGAGCTTAAGGGGAAGGAGGCTACGAGGGACACGATGCGAATTTAGGACGGCAAAAAATGGATATGGCGGTATGAAATACGATGTTTTCATGCTTTGTACTCGATACAAATCTGTATAAGTGGTCTCCTAGCGCCTTGGGGTCGGGAGACGAATAGAAAATAAATGACATGGCGTTACCTATCTTGGCCAGTGTTTGAAAATCATTGGTGAGGTTATAATTTCCAACGACAGCCCTTTCTATCGCTCCTGTCTATGGGATACACTCCACAAGGAGATTAGCTTTCCTGTACTTTCTATTCTTTCGCCCCCCTCTTCCTTTTTGGTTTAATGGTTTGTCTATTAAATTTCGAAAATAAAAAGAGATAATTTCTCTCACAATCGTTGCATCCGCCCTAAGTACGTGAGATAAGTGCATCGAGTACATGAATACATACACCCATTGGCCCGATGCATCCATACCTCCAGGTACGGATCTGTATGCTAAAGTGGCATGTATGTACGTAATACTTGTGTACCGTACTGCAGATCATATCGGGGACGAACGGAAAGTGACATCCTTGAAAAGGGTAAAAAGGGGTAGCCCCGGCATGCCCCAGGCCCGCGTTAGAAAGGTGGGATAAGGCGGCCTCGGCAACTTTCACATGAATCCGCGAATTACAAAGCTTCAATTGACAATTCGCTCGGCTTAAGCTACAATTTTATGTACCTACCTAGGTACCTAACCTAACCTCGAGCTTTAACAATAAGTCTCTTAGCTTTTTAAGCTTTTTAAGCTCTTTGAAGCTTTACAAACTACGTCAACGATTCGTAAGAAAACAACCTCAACTTACTTTACTATCAATACAGCTTCATCCAATTGTATATCCTACCAATCCCGACTTTGAGTTGAGATTTCGGTGTCCCGCATTTCGGGTTGACTGGCGCATTGGGATGTAAAGGGAAAGAAACTGTAAAACGACAAGACTATAAATTGCATATAAGAGATAAACTTCAAACCAATAATGGCTTCAAAAGCAGTCGCTGCATTGCCACGTAGCGTTCTACGTTCCGCTCGGAGGCCCTCCGCTACCGCTGCTCGATTCCTCCTGCTCCGCCGTCCGCTAAGCAGCACCCGGACCTCATGGGCCTTTACGCACAACCCGCCGCCCATGGAGCCGCACAAGCAGCGCACCCCGCAGCAAACCCAAGACATTGGCGTCGGCGAGCTCGAGGGCACCGAGTTCCGAGTCGAACCTATGCGCCGGGTCGGCGAGGACGACGCTACCATGCGTGCTCGATTAGTCTGTAAGTCTAACTTGACTCTTTTCATTATACATAGCTGCTATCGTCGTTTGTATATGTATGCGATCGTACAGAAGAAACTAGCTAACCAACCACCGAAATTAGACCAAAGCCGTAAGCGCGGAACCCTCGAATCAGACCTCCTGCTCTCCACCTTCGCAGACGAGTACCTACCCAGCATGACCCGCGAGCAAATGGAGCAATACGACCTCTTCCTCGACGAAAACGACTGGGACATATACTATTGGGCGACGCAAGAACCCCCCGCCTCAGCTTCCGAACCTCCCCCTTCCATCGCAACATCCGACACCAGCTCCGCAGACTACGCAGGCGGTGCTGAAGCCGCTATCTCGGAAGCCACGCCGTTAGACACCAGTCCGGCTTCGGGCGGCCCAGCGACTACTACAACAACCACCTCGGAACACTTGACTACGGGCGGAGCACCCCTGTCCGGAGACTCGTCAAGCAAGGAGTCTGCGGCAACAGCAACCGGAGCCGCCGCCGCGTCGGCAGAGCCGTACCGGACGCAAGCCGAGACGGGCGAGTGGGCGCAGACCGTAGGCACGTTTAAGCCTGCGTACCGGCCCGTGCCCGCGCGCTGGCGCGATAGCGAAATCTTGCTTTTGCTACGAGAGCACGTCAAGGCGCGAGCGAAGGAGCAGGGCGGTATGGCGTTTATGCCTGCGCTGCGATGAAGGAGGGTTAGGGGATGAGATAAAGGAGATGGGAATCCGATGTGTGGGTGTACTTGATAGTGTTCGGATGGCGGGAATGGGAATGGGAAAGGGGAGAATATGGAACGAATGGAATATTTTTTATTTTTTAATAAAAAAATAGTGATACGAAGCAGATGGTGGAGTTGTACGATTCGGCGATGGGATTGTTAGGTGGGAAAGGCATGGTAGATGCTCGAGGATAGCTTAGTACAGCTTAGCTATACACGTCTCAGGATTGAGATAAGACCGAATAGGTAGTTATAGTTAGTCTTAACTATTAGTTATAAGAAACTAACTTCTTTTGATGTAAGAACTTCTCTTACAACCACGCCAATTCTTATCCTGATTTAGTTACGCTTTTTCATGGCTTGGTTATATCTTTATCACTTACACTCATCCCGATATAGTGTGTTGGTGGTAATGCCAGCCAAGACATAAGGGCATTCATTTTGAGCCTGATTAGTTAGGCTCAAGAATTGTTCAAGTCTTGGTTTATTAGTTAGGTAGGGACACACTTGTACCTTGAGCGTATACTAATAGTCTCATGGTTATTACTTGGCATCCCAGTAACTAACCGGTTAGAATCTTTCGAAGCATCTTACTACACTCGCAACAGTCAAACTCATAATTGCATAACTAAACAATAGCCACCAAACACATCTACCCCCCTAATGCAAACAAACACACCTGTAGGTATTCAACCAGGGACCGGAACAACGCAACTCAACCCAACACAACACAATGCAATGCAGTATGATTCATTATCTCATCTCATCTCGCAGACGCCGAACCCCAGCTATACGGCAGGCAGGCAGCCAGCTAGTCTTCACCTATTCGCTAGCTAACCTAGGTATCTACACGTGTAAGCCATGCCAGAAGGTAAAAGCAGGTCTTTTTTTTATAAAAAAAAATCGGAAAAACGCCTTCCCGCCTCATTCGAGTCGATGTGGTATCTTCCAAGCCGCAAAACGCAAATCATTCATGATGCTTCCTATCCTCCCCTTTCCCATTTTCTTCGCCCCCTTCGAAGGACGGAAAAAAGACAAAACCCCAGACGTGACGTGGAGAAGAAATTGATATATGCTCTTTTTTTCTTTTACTGCTTTTTCCATACACACGTATGCGCTTATATACGCCTGCACGGGGTGTCGTTCATGACTTCATCCCCCTCCTCCGCTCTCCGGCGGTAATATCCTCCCCAGACTCCTGAGTACCTCCATAACTGGCATATCTTTGGTCCCTGCGCTTACTCTCTCCTTCTCTTCCCTCTCCTTTAATCTCGCCGCGCTGAGGGCCAGTACACGATCTGCTTGTAATCCTCCTGTCTTCACACGGAGTTCTAATTTCTGTACGTTGTCGGATAGGTGATCGATCCTAAAGTCGAGGGAGGTTTGGAGTGCTTGGAGTCGTGATTGAATCTTCTGGGGTTTTACGGCAGTAGATGGGTCGGTGAGTGAGGCAAGGATTTGGGCTTCCTCGGAGTCGAGAAGGGAGGCGTCTGGTAGTGGTAATGATTGCGAGTCTGAGTCTAATGGTGGGAAGAGTGGCGGCAATTCTGGGGGAGGCTGTTTTAAGGATTGCCATGCTCGCTTCTCGGCTTTTAATCTGGGGTATTTATTAATGCCGAAGAATTATAAGTAACCGTATAGGGGACATACCGTTTTACCCTCTCCTCTAGTGCCACTATTTTCTCTTCGTGTTCGATATTGCGTGGATTCGGCTTCACTATTGCTGGTGGTCGCGGTACTTCCTCTCGCGAAAACCAATCCGAAAATTCCGATTTGGAGGAAAAATCTTTTAGTAACTGGTCCTGGATCGCTCGGGCTAGGATACAGATGTTAGAACAAACCCCAGAGATGAATATTACTGCTTGCCGGGAAGAGTCTTACCCCCAAGAATTTCATTAGAATTCAAAGATCCCAACGGTGGCTTTTCTGATAAAGCTCGCTCTCCACACCATGTAAGGAGTTGCTTCATGCGGCGTGGTTCCATTAGCTCGGCTTCGATATGCTTGTAGAATTCGGCGGAATCAACTGCTCTATGCGGTATTGCGTTATTGCCATTCTCTATAAGGGAACTTGCTCTTCTTCCACGCATGCCCAAACTACTCCTCCGAGCTCCTGTTTTCCTCCGCATTTCTTTGTTTCGATTCATTATAGGCGTGTCGCTAAACGGCAGCGCGATCTTCTTAGAATCCGATGCATTCTCCCTGCCTCTTCCCTTGTCCTCATCCACAGGTGTTGATTGGACCGCTTCTTCTTGGATCTCCTCCTCTGTCCGTTCCTTTTGCTTCTTGGAGGCTCCATTGGTAACTTTAGCCGGCTCTTTTTCGGTCTTATCCACAGATGGGCGGCCCCTTTTCCTTGTGGCCCTTTGCGGCGGAGGCGGAGGTGGAGGCGGTGTCGCTTGTATCTCATCTTGATCAGATGTTATCTGATTTGACCTCCGCTTCGCATTCCTCCTAGGTGCTGGTTGGGCTGGTTGAACCGTTTGAACCGTTTGAACTTTTTGAACTGGTGAAGGTATTTTTGGCTCGCGATCTTTATTCTGTTTCGGTCTCCCTCTTCTAGGTAAAGGTACAGGCGCGGGAGCTGGGGCAGGTTCATCTTCGGGTATAGATTCGGGCAGTGTCTTTGCTCGTTTAGATCCTCGCGTGAAATGAAAATCCCCATCCTGTTCATCGTACGCTATAGATAATTCTATTAGTTATCCAACTATCCAGGTACATTTCATATCCCCCGCCGGGATTAAAAGGGGGGTTACACACAAGCAAGGCGCGAGCTCCTGCGACGCTTAGGCTGAGACTGATTGCTCATGCTCAGTGGTTGTAGTGGTTGACGAGTCTGCACGAGGGTAGTCATGGACGCTGAAATAGCCTGCGCATCGGTATGGAAGTGTTCTGGTGGAATTTGAAAAAAGGTTATGTCGCGCGAGTCGTGGCGGAGTGCTCAATCGGGCAAATCAAGTGATGAAGCGCGAAAACAGCTATTATAAACCGCGTCAATTAATTGGTCTTGGCTTCAATTAGTTCCGGATTATATCTCGCATAATATTTATAATAAAAAAAGGGGTCGGTCGTTGATTATATAAATGCTGTTTTTCGTTTCGACGTCGTTCGTGGTCAAGTTTTATTCGGGTTGAGGCGTTGCAGGGTGGTGTGGATGTATGTGTGGGTGGTGATGAGGCGCGAAGTTGATCCTTCTTTCTTCAATGTTTACATGAGTTATTATGCACGGGCCAACCAACCTACGCCAACGTAGCCTTGCCGTGGCTGCATGTTCGAATGACCCACCTTTACGTCTAAGTTCTTTTATATAAATATGTATACTCTACAAGCTTATGTCTCTAATTATGTAATTAACATGTACTACATGTAGTTACGTAACATGATTCAGTACCAATCACCCTCATTCAACCTATGGATTGTTATATCATTTCAAATCTCATTTCATGTCATTCATATAAGCTCGACAGATATAAAAAGAAAATTTATAAAAAAAACCCCATTTGAAACAAGGATTAACAAACATATTCGCAAATAAATATCCACTGTTCGTATACTGCTCCCCTCGTCATGTGGATGTCAAAACATCATCGTGCTATAATAATGAATATAGATAATTGCGTCGTTTGTTAATAGCCTGCGTGTACCGGCTAGCTAATATAAGCGGTCGAACATATGAAGACCAGGTAACTCCTGAGGAAGACGAAGATGATGAAAAGCCCTAAGTCGCCCTTCTTCATCCTCCCCAACGCCCCCGAGAGATAGTATAATAAAGCAACTCCAACCTTCCCAAAACACCGTTTTTAATGTGTATGCCCAGCCAGATACGTACGTACATATATCAATATCAACCCGAAGACATGGCGAAGTTGTAGGCCCATACGTCTCACAGCATCAGCTAAAGACGCGCCACAATGCAGCCATAACCATAGCGCCCTATCGTGCTCTCATGACTATCGAATGTTATTACAGACACCAGAGTTAACAAGTGAGCGCCTTCCCGAGGGACGCCCACACCAAACCTCTCGTGTCGTCAAGAGCAAGCGCGCCAAATTCGTTTTCCCTACCTCCCGATACCATTAAGGGTGTTTAAAAAGATGTTAAGCTAACCGCTTGATTGCATGACCAGGACTTTTGTAAGCGACCGTTTTTCGTTCTTTCGACTTCTACCATCCAAAACCCGTACTCTTGATCATCGCTGCCGGTGCTAACAGCCAGGTAGCTCTGGATAGACTTGGTCATGAGGGGCGGCCTTGTCATCCTATGAAAAGCGCCGCTGTACTCCTTGCCCTGCCATCACAGGTTGGTTCGGGATAGGTGCTGCCATGCCGTAAGGGTTAATCTGTGGGTTATAAGTCTCCATGGCTTGTTGCATAAATGCTCCGTGTAATCCTTGTTGCTGTGTAACCGGACAATCCTTATGCGCGAGTAATAGAGTCTTTAGGTTCACAACTTCTTCTCTTAGCTGAGAAATTTGCGCTGTCAAAGCGTCATTCTCACTACTAAACATTTCTACCTTATTCTGCAAGTTGGCCAACCATTGCTTCTTACGTTGGCGACATTTCAAAGCGGCAACCCTTGATAATTATAGTTAGTAAATATTGATAAAATCTTGAATACGGATGAACATACCTGTTACGTTCGAGGAAATTCTTCCGCTTTTCCTCGTCAGTCATCTTGGATTTAGGTTGAGAACCGTTGGCATCTTTCTCGTCCTCCTCTTCATCCGAAGAATTATCGTTACTATTTATTGACGATGCCGTCTTAGGTTTTTTATTAACAGGTTGCTTAGCAGGTGTATCATCCGCTTTGCGTCGTCCATTCGTAGCAGCGACTCCCGAGCCACGTTTCCCCTTCCCTCTAGTGCTAGGCTTCGTCGACTCATTTTCCGAAATACCACTGGCCGCCTCACTGACCCCCCTCATTGGAGGAGATGTCGTTGCACCGTTTCCATTCATATGAGGAGAAGTACTGGTTACGGGTTGGGCTGGTGGCGGTGGAGCCGGATGGGCGTGAACTGGCTGATTACCACCAACTGGATATTGTGTTTGAGTACCATTTCTACCTTGTGCACCTTGAGCTAGCATAAAAAGCCCATTAGCAGCGTCGTTATCATGAGGGTCAAATGCGCCCGATGCCGGTTTAGTCTCGGCCTTAACTGCTGTTCCGTTTGTCTCCGCCGGTTGGGAAGTTACCGGCTGGGGCTGCTGCTTGTCGCGGCTTGCTTTCGCAGCAGCCGCGCTCATAGCGGTCCGATGGAAGTCCAACGTACTAGGAGTTGCGGTACCACTTGCTAATTGGGCAAAAAGGGCCTGCGAACTAGGACTCGGCGCGGGAAACATAGAACCACTTCCACCCGGCGTTAAACCTGTTCGCAGAGAACTCTCGTTAGGGGTGAAACCACCGCGCAGGGTATGCGACGTATCACCGAAGTAGTCATTTGCCGGGCCAGAAAGCATCGCTGGACTGAGCGGTCCCGTCCTAAGGGAACCACCTCCCCAGTTGAACGGCGTGTTTCCGTTCCCGGGCAACAACGACGACGGTGAAGTTAAGGCAGCCACACTGGGCAACTTGGTGCCACCTGGGGTCTCAACCGTACCACCCGTACCAAATGATTGCTCGAACGGGTTGGGCTCGAGGCTTAAGTTGCTCGAGAAGTAATCTTCGCCAGGCTTGGGAGGAGGTGCGAGCGGGCGACCAGGTTCGTTATTGTTACTATTGGCGGCTCCGTCTGGTTTGACTTCAGGCTTCTTGTCCCCGTTGGTTTCTGGGAGTGACGACGGGTCGTTAGCAATGACGTCCGATTGAGCGCATACCAATTGCACGCGGAGGATCCGATACTGTTTAGGCGAGGGCGACAACGGACACGAGGCACGGGCAACAGGGGGAGGGCAATGACCGGTGGAGGTCGGTGCGAAAGAAAAAAAAGGCGGTAGTTAATCGGCAAGCTTACCTGACAAAGAATTATCTGACGATTTGGTTTCGGTCGGAGCCATTGTGACGACGATGACGAAGTTGTTTTTATGGCGCTGGGTGTGCGTGTACGTAGGTGGGCGTTTGGGGGAAGGAGGATGATGTAACGATACGCCTGACGCACAACACTGACTTGGGGAGGCAGCTCGGAAAAGAAAAAATAAAATAAAAAAACAGCAAACTACCTCTGGGGGGATTAGGTGCGAGCGCGGGCCGCTACCTAGGGTATCGTGGCGACTAATTGATGAATGAGCGACGGTATAGGCTAGACTAGCAAGTGATCAAAATAAAAACGTAGTTGTTACCGCAGGGGGGACCCGTTATTGCTATTGTGTGTTGTGGTGCTGCGGTGCTATTATGGTTGTGTGTGTATATTGGTATTGACGCAGATGGTTCGAAGTGATAAGTTGCAGGTGTATCGAGGAGATGTTGGCGATGAGGTCATGAGGGAAGAAGTGACATAAGGGGTGGTTTTTGGGAGAAAAGGCAGGCACAGCAGACGTAAAAGCCCCCCGAAAAATGCTTGGAGCCAAAGGTGGACAAGGCCCGCACTAGGCATGGATTGATCATCCAATGGTTATGTGGAAGGCGTGATCGAAGATCCCTAAGTACCCGTACAGTGCGCTTCACGCTAGGTATTTCTGGTTGTTCTACCTTAGGTACCTGTTTTACTGGCTCTCTACATACAAGTCTTCTGGGTTGGTATTTCCTTAGTTATTCATTTTAACATTCTAACCTAGTGTTATACGGTTTATATAGTGAGGTACAGTATTCTTTAAATAATTCTGTTGAATCTCTTCTTAGAAATAATCACTTAAAAAAACAACAGAATTCCACCGCCGAAAAACGCGAAATTTGCGTCACGGCTCTACTATGTACTTTGCTTCTTCAAGTAACATCTCCACTCATAACAAAATAAATCCTGTCGACTTGTATTAGTGTGTGTAGACCTACCAGGTTATTACATTACATAGGTAGCATATTAGGGCTTTTTGGGCTTCTTTGGCCTATTAGATCTATTTGGATAAGCCTGCTAGTTGGTGGAAGTCGGTTCAAACCAGCACTAAAACACGTTATTCAAAGCCTGTTAACGCCAGTCAAAAGTTAGCCATGGGTGGTACGGTACGAAACTGGTATTAATTGAATACAAGACGGTGATTCGTCCGGTTACTGTTCGCCAGACGGGGCAAACCACTCCATTTTGCCTCTTTGACCCGGCGGACCCCAGCCTGAATCGCAACGGGCTTATCCTAGGATTGGATGTCAACGGAAAACATACGAGTACAAATGGCAGGCATGGCATACCGTTTATGATTAAAAAAATTTAAAGACTTTTTTTCTCCCTGTTTTCTACGTTGAACTCAGGTTTTGTTCTGCCGCATCGAAAAATAATGATGCTACATAATTATCAAATTTTATCGTCATCAGCTCGAAATCTTATCTCTAATATCTCCGGTTTGTTGGAAATCACACCGGTAATATTCGTCAGTCTAAAATGAAAGAAAGGTTAATAGGTGGTAGATAACAATTCTAAACAACTATGCCTTGTAGATGCTTGTTGCAGTACATGTACATATGCAGTCGATTTCAATGTAGGGATATTTCCGGAGCAAACTTCTTAGCGCAATGTGGATATGGAGTTAACCCAGAAGGATATGAAATCTTGAGACCTAATTACAAAGCAGATTTTATGAGATCACGATCAAGGGCTAAAAAAAGATACAGCCACAGAGAGAAGAAGAGAGGGGAAAAAATCCTAAGAAAGCCAAGGATTAAAAAAGCGAGAAAGACCTTAAAAGGATGTCTCGACTGCTTTGATAACACATAGGTAGGTAGTTAGTAGAGGCTCGAGTTCTGATACCTAGACCAGTCTTGACCTGGGAAAAAAAAGAAAGACAAGAAGTCTCGAGTTAGGTATCCCGTCTTCCATAACTACCTAACGTTACATACGTAGTTTGAGATACTTGCATCTTCAAGTTACGCTAGTTAAAATGCGGCAGGCCATCCACACCATCCTACCCATCCAGAGCATTTTGGGAAGTGGCGAAAAAAAAAAAAAAAAAAACTGAATCGCTTTTCCTGTCTTTCTTCGAATCAAATATCCCGGCTGAGATGTAATGCCCTGGTCGTATTTTACCTTCTCATACATGCCCCATTCCGCGTCTGACAAATTGAAAAGCAATATTTTTGAGAGAGGCTCCGCGGGAGAAGAAAAAATAGTGTACTTGTGCATACGGGGTGCCCTACAGGAGAAACGAAATGAAAGATTGATTGATTGTACTAGCCAGCCGATGTGGAGGTTGCTATTTCGTCAAGTGTTCCTCAAATATTTCGATACCAGCCCAGCCATACGAGAACGACTTCCAGGCTGTAAGGTAAGTTTGTAATGTTCAAATAGGTAGGTACCTAGGTATTTAATTTTCCGTACACGTTCTTTCTTTCCCTCCTTCGCGTGGAATTTCGAGGGTAACGGTCAGACAATTACGTCTTCAGCGTCTCAAGGGTCAAGCTAGAAAAAATTAGAAGAGTGGAAAAGCGGTAATTTTAACGGTACAGCCAAACTTTCATAATGGCACAGCCAATCCACTTTCTACGTAAATTGGTGGCCCAATTACCACACACCTAATTTGTATGGGGTTTAATCCAACCTCCAACTAAATCAGAATTTTGCCCGGTTGTATTAATAAATTCAATAAATTTAATTATTTTATAAAAATTTAAATAGTTCTTTAGTCACTTTTCTTAGCCACTCCTTTTAACTATGCATTTATTTAATTATTATAATAATACAAATTCTAATCATGCGCATTTAATTGGTTAAATTAATTAAACCTTATTGTTGTAAGCGTTGGTATTGAGGGTATTGCGTACAATTGTGGTGGTGGTACAGGTGGTGGTGTTGGTATTAATAAGTTGATTTTATTGCCTTTAATACTTGAAAAAATGCAACCAGGCAATTTTCTATTTTTTCTGCTTTTAGTTAGGGGATAGATTAAACCCTATATAAATTAGGTATATTATAATTGGGCCACCAATTTACATAAAAAATGGATTGGTTGTGCCATTATGAAAATTTGGTTGTACCATTAAAATTACCAGTGGAAAAGGTGGTCAGGGCGGGAAATTCGCAACAAATTACGTCACTTCTTCCGAAGTACCATGACCAGTATAATTTAAATCTCGGCAAACTGTATAACTCTTTCTCTCTTCGCGTCTTCCCTCCTCGCGACTAACCCCCCTTGTATTTCCCAAACTGGTCGGACTCTGATGATTAGGTACGTACCATGTAAATAACCTACATCCATCCTAGACCATGTATCTTTGTACAGCTAACCTACCTGGAAAGCTCGTTGCAACATTTCGTTATCTTAGTTCTTTCGTAATTGTTCCACCGCCCAGATCCAAGATCGTGGATTGACTTATCACGCACATGGCGATCGCCTCATCTGTTATCCGAACTTGCCAAGTAAAAATTCAAGCCGTCGCGTGCAATTCCTTCTACGTTATTGATCTTTACATGGATATTTTATTTTTGTACTCAGCCTCTCAGCAGTAGGATGGATTTTCTATTTCTATCACTTCTTAAATTCCTACACGTGTACATCAGTAAGACTGTTTTAATTCTCCTCTTTTAGTTGTGCAGTTGGCAGATTGGAATCCGTGCCTCTACAATGACGCAAGTCTTACGGCATCAATCAAATGCAATTCCCCGCCTCCCGCCTCCCGCTTGGCCATGCTGAGGTGGCTTCTTTTGGTGCTCCCGTTGAAAAATCGAGGCGTCTACATAGTATCTTACCCCTCGAAATCTTTAATATGCATACTCCTGAGCTATACCCCTTTTTTTTTCGAAAGTCTACCCGCTCCCATTACTCCATTATTACTCCATTATTAATTATCTCTTAACTTGACCACCATCAAAAATCACTCGGTAAACTTGATCGTCTATCCATTGTCTCACCCCGACATCTCGGCCGCAAACCCGAACGAAACCGCCAAGGTCACATCTTAGACGCGCTTCGCTCTGCCGGTAATTCGCCTCACCCCAATCTCACCCTCAGCTACGGTAGCATTTAAGCTATCACACAACGTCTAAATACATTAGTGTCACACTACGTACTACCGGCCTGCTCGGCAGTCGACTCCGGGTAAAGCTACTGTAGAGCCCATTCGGAAATTGTCCATAAAGGTCCATCCAAGTTTTTGTCTAGCTTGGCCAATCAACTAAAGACGCGGCGACTTACTAAAGAAAAGCTTAATTGGCCGTTTCTTAACTTTTCCCGAGTCGGAAATTGGAGATTTAGACGAGCTACCGAGTCAGGCTAACTATCAAAGGCCAATTATATCATCTAGCATACGTAATATATTCGGTATCAATATATACAATCGAAGATCTCACCAGTCCGTACGTAGAACAGTTAATTAAGCGGCCACAGCTCACGTTCAAGTTGGGGTTGACGCTTAGCTGAACGAATCAGCTTTGCCGATGTGTCGATGTGTCGATGTTTACTTGATTTACACCTACCTATATATATATAGGTACCACCCAAGGTATGTATATATATTATTCACATGCCGTTGGCACATCAGATTTATGTAATCCGGCGACCGTAGACACATCACCTTCTCTTTGCCCAGGAATATTGAAAGGTTTATGCGATATCTGCCAACGTTATAGCTCTGTGCATAAACACCATATCCCCGGCTAAGTCAAATAGCTCACGCCTCGTTCCTTAGGTATTCGGTATTCAGTTAAGGTTTCTTCATCCTCGACACATCCTCGACAAGATTCCTTAAGGATCGATATCCTATCGATGACGTCGATCCCTCAGGTAGATTATGCAATAGCCCCCCAATGCACTCGATATCCTCTACCTAGTAACGGCTCCGGTTACCAAGTCGCCGTCCGTAAAGATCATCATTCTAGGACCTTACCGCCTCACGCGCCTCTAGCTCGGAATGGGGCCATCGTTAACGTTCGTCAATGTTCTAGGTTGGTTTGATACTATTAAGGCTCGGTCCAACGCCGAACCGCGTGGGATCGGTTTTCGCAGCGTGCGGAGTGGTGGCCGCTATAATCGTCGCTGATCCTCCGGTGCGTTTTTGGACTGGGAACGGTAACTTTAACACTACATAGAACAACTTGCTTGTAAATACGAGGCTCCAGTGAAGTTGAAGTTGGCCCGCAGATCAGCAAGCTTTTATACGTTTTTGAATCGGTGAGTATTAGGTTTGACCAATTCAGGTATCATTGCCAATCTTACCTATATATTGCCCTTGGCATGGTCCAAAGGGACATAAACATAAAAGTAAATAGTAAGCAACGTAGCTATTGACGGGATAGCCAAGGGATAAAGGATGGTCTATAAGTCGGGTTTATCCTTGGTTTTCTCCTGAAGAATAGACTAAATCCTGGAGCCATTCAACATGGCAATTCACCGAGTAGTTTTCTGGCCAGCCTATAATTATGTCCTGACGTTATCAGAGCAATACACTCCTTTTCACTCCCCCCAATAAGGGTTAGTCGCCGGGCAAACACGTTAGGCACCTAAGTCATGAGATACATTTTAGTGGTAGCGAAGAGCTCTCGGGGTGTCAGGTTTCTTTACTTCATATGTAAGAGCCTCTGTCACGAGGCGGACCAAGAAGTGAGGAAACAACTCTGTTATTCCACGAGGAACTTTATCTGCTATGGGTCTACTAGACTCCTGTATATAGAACAAGTCCTTTATTCTATATGTAGGACAACTTAAAACCTGACAACCTCAAAGTTTCATGGCAGATAGAGCTCCCCGCCTCTTGGTCTGCCTTGTGACGCAGGGCTAATTTTCAATAGCCATACATCGTCAACCACGTCTAACTTTGTACTATTTATACTCGCGTTATGTTACCTGTCAGTTTATTATTTAGACTTTAGTTGCATATATTCCATGTTGATTTCTCGGGGTTTCGTCCTAGACTCTGAAGTAAGCAACACATTTATCATTATGTATACTTCGGTGTAATAGTATATCGTAAACTGCTCTACTGAGCCGTATCCGCAGATAATTTATTTGAATAAAGCTACTCAGGTGTGAGCTTCATCCCATATCATTACCTTGCTCCTAAGAGTGTTGCGTTCGTAACTTGGAATAGCATGATATTTGGGCTTCTGCGCCAATAAAGCCTTATATTTCGTTCGGGACTGCGCCCGACAAGCTGGCACCCACGCATTTGAGGCAGCATCGCTCCATTGTTATGGTCATTTACTACGTTTCTCCTGTCGGATTCCTAGCCTTGAAAATACTATATATGCGGCTGAAGAAAATTCGACGTTATTGGCAAGTTCATCACGGCCTAGTATTGTATGCCCACGTAAACTGTTGTTGAAGCCTGATAATATCGCTACCTTACCGTTGTGCAAGACAAATATTATTCAGTACACAATTCCAGAACTGCTGGTATAGAAAATTTTGCACGATTATATTATTAGTGTACATGATGGCCTTCTCGCTGAGGAACTTGTCTCTCAGTGAGTTCTGTCCATGGTTATTCGATAAGTCTAATATACTTAAGAAAAGAAAATTAGATGGAGGCGGAATCCGTGGCATATCGAGCATCCTAACACTTCAAGAATTTATGGAAAATGTTCGATAGATACAAGGCCTCCCGGAAGCACGTCGGCCGTGTAAATATTTCGACTTTGTTGGAGGGACAAGTATAGGGGGGTAAGACAGCAACTTATTACCGCAGACCTAAGCCTTTGCTTATTGGGTAATATAATTATTGCGATAATGCTTGGGCGACTGGGTATGACAATCAAGGACTGCACTGCAGCGTATAGACGTCTCGCGAGTAAGGCTTCTACCCCTAAGCGGCGCCTGGTACCTTTTTCCCTACCCCCAACCAGGGCCTACTCTGCAAAGACCTTCTAACCTAGGCTGCTGTAAAGGAGGTGGTGAAAGCCCAACATAAGGATAAAAACTGCCCTACTCGAGAGGCTTGCTTCAATGAGGATGTTCCATTTCGGAATGGTGACTGTAAAAACGTGTGTCGTTCGAATATATACCTAAATATTTGTCGGCTTAAGCTGATGAGTCTCGTATAGTGCCGTATTGGTAATAACCAAAGAGAACGATGATGCGAGACCTACTCTCTTCAGAACATAGGTACGAAAAGGTAAGCGGGTTTCGCGATTGCACAGTCTGGGAGGTAGCGCGCGCGACCTCGGCAGTATCTACTTTCTTCAAGTGTATCGAATGTGGCCGTGACGATATAGAATTTATCGATGCTGGTTTTGGCTATAATAATCCGTGTGGGGTCCTTATAGAGGAAGCCCAGAAGCAATTTCCGGAAGCCCGCCAGCTCTGTATTCTCAGTATTAGTACAAGCCTCAGAGCCGTCGTTGCTATTAAAAACTCGCAGGTATCGATATTGAAGGCACTGAAGTCTATCTCGACAACATCTAAGAAGGTGACGGATAGACTAGTTGGGAAAAACACGGTATTAGATATATTTACGCATCGATAGTAAGGTTTATATGCTACTGGCCGGATATATACATCTATAAAACGGGGAACGAGGGCGTTGCAAGTGAGCATTGGGAAAATACATTAGAGTATTGCTCAACCGTGAGGGGCCCGGGAACAACAAATGCCGCAGCACAAGAGCTAATATATGTCGATTATCCTTAGACCATACTTTATTTGCAATTCCACTCCTTGTTATTCTTACACTCCCCAGCAGCAGGGGATGATGACTTAAGACTATGACCTGTAACTTAGGCCGACTAATAGCGTAATGTAGGGTCCGAAACATGGAAGTTACTATTAGGATTAATAGATATTAAGAGATTTCAATAATAGTAGAAATTAGTTTAAGGAACCTCACTTTCGTTCCTTTACCTCCTATACATTTATTGATGATCTAAATCATTACAGTAACTCAACGACGTTACACGTTCTCCTATGGCGGCTCACTGTCTGTCTACTTTCGAACGTCTCTTCGAATAGGAAGTGTCTCGACATGTCAGAGAGTACCTTCGATGGAGTTCGTATGTTGAAATACCTTTTATAATTCTTAGAAAGTTTCAAAGCATAAGGCCGTATAGTTAAACAACATTTCAACCTTGACCTTGTCAAGATATATATATGAATTGCTATTAATGCTCCCGGAGCAGCTGAATAGTTCGTGATTCATACCTACCTAACAGTTACCCAAATAGCCACACCTACCTCCTAACTATGTCCATCTTTTCTCGAACATTCTTCACATCTGGTGGGTAACGCACGTCAGGGGTTGCTTATTTTTATTTTTCCGCCTACATTCATCAAATTCCTAAATTCTTTTTCTATGGCACTTAGCAGGCTATCGTGGATACTGATGAAAGAGTGTATCTATCATCGCATCTTGGCATACCGTTAAAAAGGCAGTTAAAATAAGTACGGATCATTGATATGCTTGTATTCATCCTGGGGATTTCTTACGTGATGCCAGAAATCCTACTACCTAACTCCGCAGGCTTAAGGGGAAAATAATGAACTACTAAATTTCTATAGGGCTGATTACTGTTGTCCTGTTGTCTCCGGCGAAAGGCAAACTCCCTTCAAAGGTTGATAGAGACTGATTAAGTAGCTCTTTGGTTACATAGAAGCACATTGAAATTAGCATCATAACTACTTAGGTACCTAAGTAGATACCTTTTCGAATGAATTTTTACGGGATTTTATTCTCTTATTAGAAACATCTCGTCTATAAACTAGCTACGTGCCCCCGTTCGCGCAGCCACGCGTCAACGCACGTCCGATGACTTCTCTGTATAATTAATTGAACTCTTTTACCATCGCGTAAAAGTATTCATGATTGATGTCATTCTATAGAACGCGTTTTGCATGACATTTCTATCTCATTTGCATCTTTTGCAAGGCGTGTGCGATAGAATGGAGAAGGAAAACGTTGCATAGGAGAGTTGATGTTTAACACCACGAGATTACTACCTATGTAACCTCTTCTGATGGTAGGAAAATATGAAATATGACTGGCTCAAACAAGAGGATGCTTTCCTTTAAGAGTAAGTTGAGAGCTTGAACTAAATTTTCGATTGGCTAGTTACTCGTTATCCGAAATATGTTGAAAATGTAACCTAGACACCTAAATAATGGCTATATTACCTGGTTTAATATTGTTCTCTCCCTTAAAAAGGGGGAGATCCCCATCGAGTACAAGAAGTGCCAAGACGCCAGATAGTTATCTGCACCCGAACATCTCTCCTCCGATTCCCCTTGGCCACCGCGTCTTACAGCATTTTCCCACCTAGTAGGCGTCGAATATCATTTATCACCCGATTAGCTAGCAACACTTAGGAAGATGCCGGCCATTGAAAAGCACCAGGTCTAGGCTCCAAGAAAAGCACTACAGCCCTGGTTTCAACCCTTCCATGGCCTTGGGATCGATTTCACTCGTATATAAGGTAACTAACCCCACAGAATCGAGTTTAAGACACAGAGAGCGGTAGTTGCACTGGGGTCGATATTTCCTAATCTGTGCGACACTCGCGCTGTAGAACTGCAGAGTGCCTTAGAGTTCACGGTATCCGCCGAGATATCGCCCTTGGGCGAGACCAGGTCTGGAAAAGAATCTCACCTCTTGTGCGACCATCCCATTTCATCTCAGCCAAATAAGAGCGGGAACAGTGTCACACAGCTTGAACATTGACCCATTGTGGTGGCCGGGCTCCTACCAATGTCTCAACGAGAAACCCTTCCATTCCTCGCGGCCAAACACCAACGATTCGAGTTATACTTGCTACTTAAACGGATTTGTATATCAGCTCCAAAACGCACATACGTTAGCTCCGAGCCTGTCGCTCACGCGAATAAAAAAAGGCCAGGATCGTAGAACGTAACCCTCGTCTGTGCTTACCTGTGTACTCTACTGACTGGATTGATGCTTTATCAATGATGACCACAGCCGTAGCGACGATCGGAATGGCTATCATATCATAGAGGGGGTGGGATATATACGGGTATACGCAATGCTGGAATCGATATATGCATTTCCCTGCCTTGAGGTGGACATCTGTCTTGCCGGAGCTGCAGCTCGCCACTCAGGAAGGATCGGAACCCGATATATACCTGGATCATACCTAGATCTATAACACCGCGTGCTACAATGTTCACCGCAATGTCTTGCTGCTTATCTAGGACATGTGGTATTGACGTGTGTTAAAGTGATGAAAAGTCGTATTAGCAGTATGTCGAGGCCACCCTATATGTATCTCTAGCTGCCCACACCCAGACGGCTTGAGTCCCTGAAAACCTAAATCCTTTCTTTCCCGCGTATCGTTCTGGAAGCACGGTTTCAACGCACTAAACATGGCCCGTATCTCGAACGACAGAGAGAAAAATGTACCGCAGATTGTGGAGACCGATGTTGACTATTCTAGCGAAGTGAACCCCATACGCCCACAGTATACTGGCTTCCTGGCCAAGTTACGGAGCTATGAAGAGGCACTGGACCGTAAGTTGGGGGTCGAATCGCAGAGCATCGAACGTAAACTACCGGGTAAGCGGAACCCTTTTTATACTCGATGGTCGGGCCAGCTGGTTAGTGTCCCTAAATCTGAGTTGTACGCGATTAATTGAGGGAGGGATCATAGCTAAACCGACTGTAGGCTATAGTGAGCTTTTGGGTAGGCGGTTGCATGAACCTCGGCACCTTCGCAAGTGGCTTCCTAGGATGGGAACTAGGTCTAGACCTCCGGCAGAGCATTCTAGTCATTATCTTTGGTTCAGTTGCGGGTGGTGTGGTCACGGTGAGTGCCTTCTCGGCAACAGACCCAACAGTCTCTAAAATTTTGTAGAGCTGGTGTGCAACGATGGGGCCGCCGACAGGCCTCCGTCAAGTCTCGATCTGCCGATACTCCCTCGGTTGGTATCCGTCTAAGATCATCGCGATACTTAACGTAATCCAGGAGATCGGGTGGTGTGCTTCAGGCTCAATCACAGGGGGACAAGCACTTTCCGCATTCTCGAATGGCAAGGTCGGTTCCCAACTCGGAGTCGTTGTGGTCAGCATAATGAGTTTGATCTTCTCATTCTTTGGCCTTAAAGCTGTATATACGTTTGAGAAGTATGCGTGGCTAGTATTTCTAGTCATCTTCCTAATTATCTTAGGCGAGATCGGTAAATTTGGTGACCTCGACGCGCCACCATCTGCTCATGGCGCCTCCAACTCGGGTGCTATATTAACCTTTTTGAGCATCATGTACGGGTCCTCGGCATGTTGCGCTGGTGCGTTTGATTTTCGTCTGTTGCTAGTCGCCTAACGAAGATAACTAACGTCAAAAGGTTATGTATCTGACTTTTATGTCGAATATCCCGCAGACATCGCAAAAGCTACTATATTCTTGCTAACTTTCTGTGGCCTCTGTAAGCCCAGCTACTGGACCTAATAAACTCATACATATGCCCTTGCTGACCGATCTCAGTTGTTTCTACTTGTCTTAGTGCTGTGGCCGGGGCCATTGCTGCTTCTACCTTGCATAACAATCAAGAGTGGAATGAGCAATACGAAGTTGGCGTGGGATTCCTCATCCAAACCATGATACAGCCATATGGATTAGCAAAGGCGATCCTTTTCTTACTTATGTTCGCAGCCGTTGGCTTAAATTGCGGGTCAATGTACAGTGCAGGCCTCTCGATTCAACAGACATCTCAGAATCTAGCCGCAGTACCGAGGTTTGTCTGGGAAATAATATGTTTCGCTGCGGTTATTGCTCTGGGTTTGGCTGGTAGCGATAGGCTTTTAGTATTCCTTCAGGACTTCCTGAGTTTATTAGGTTACTACGCAACCGCCGTCTTTGTCTGTTTGGCTACTGAGCACTATCTATTTCGTCGTGGCTCGTTCAAAAATTACAACCTAGAAGATTGGAATAAAAAAAACATGCTACCGGTTGGATATGCCGGGGGCCTTGCTCTGGCGTGTGGAATAGTCGGAGGTAATGTGCTGAGCCTACTTTATTCAACGGCGACTCATGGCTGATCTGACTTATAGCTGTTCTTGGGATGGCTACTACTTGGTATACTGGCGTTGCTGCTAAACTGATTGGCGACGCTGGCGGTGATATTGGAAACGAGCTTTGTCTCTTTTCTACTCTTGTGGTATATATTCCAGCTCGGTTTGCCGAAAGGAAATATGCTAGTAAATGATCATATTGAAGACCAGGAACCAACCTAGAAAGGGGCGTTCGCTCCCTTCGTCGAATAATCTGGGTGTCTCGATAATAGTTCGTTAAGGGCCTTGTTTCTTGGCGAGAAAGCTCGCCTACATTAAGCTGGCCATCCAATCTTCTAGGGTCGGATATTTTTCGGGGATGGAGATTTACTCCTAAGGAAAACCTGGGTTTTACGTGTATGGAGTGCGTATCTGTGGGTTGCAAAGGAGTCATTCCTTACGGGGCAATCGATGGGATCTTGATCCTTGGACTGAACTTCAGACCTGGTAACTTTACTGGCACAATATTACACACAACATCACATGATGTTTTGGGTAGCTCGCTTAGTAACTTCATCGATCGTGATGCGCATATGCCAAGCGGTTCGGAAGAGTGAGGTTTGAACGTGGATTAGTGACCAGTCGGCATAGCTACGGTTGAACGTGTAGTCATACAAACGTATATCAAGATAGAGAGGCGAATATGCGGGCAGATAGATCGTACAGAATATACACCGGTGGGGGATGTGGGATTTCAAGGGCTAGAATGACTGACCCAAATTCAGCAGGGTATCTCGCCACATAACGGACTAATATGTGTTGCCAACGGACTTTCGCCGAATAGGAGGCTCAACTTTATAGCCTTAAGCAACTCACCGTAACTCCGTCTCAGGCGTAGCCAATGAAAGTTGGTCCTTTTTGGAAATGAGCCTTGCACGGATGCAAGTTTCGGGACGGGAGAGTTGGTAGTATCTCATCCGTACATAATGGCGTGGATACATAACCCCCAAAGGAGCTGCGCCGTATTTTGGATATGTATTGCTGCCTCGTAACCTTTCATGCGGAATGCTGTTCAAATTAAGATATGCAAATTCTGAGCTTTCGTCCCTGTCGAAAACCTTCGTCTCCAATGGACAACCCTTGACGGGTGACAAGTCCTGCTTGGGAAGAAAAATGAGATACTGTCTCGTCGAAATCCAGTGTAGTTAAGCACCACCCCGTCACCCTCGTGGATGGGGGATACGTCTCACGAACTATCTGTGGGCATAAAGGGGAAACATTTATGAGTCAAGGAAGCCCTGTAAGCTTTGTCAGATTACGGACGACGTATTGCGCCATAGCGGCGCTTATTCGAAGGACTACAGACGCGGGGGGTTGCGAGCTAATTATAAAATTGTGTATTTCTGATATCCTCAGCGAGGACCAAATAGCTCCAATCGTGAAAGCAAATAATAAGACTTAGCCAGCATCCCGCATCATCGCGCGGTGTATGCGGACCAGTACTAGGCGATGAATCGCTGTGATTTGTGTGATTTGTGAGACTACTCACACTAGTAAGCCTTTAGATTTCAGGTTGTGTAGGATAACCTAACGTTATAAGTATTGAGCGGTAGCAAACAGGATAATTTGGTAGAAATGGTCACCCGTCTGGGCGCTGCAATCACCCCTATTTACTAGGTGAGAGATGATAAATTTTTTTTCTCTCGCAGGAGGAATCACCGGTTCCAGCTTCGGCAGGGCTCGGACAGGTCATCGAGATAATAACCGAGCTTACTGTTCGTTGTCGCGCTTCTATCCGAAATCCTTAACCGTGTACCGGCTCGTGCCAGTGACGGTTTGTAAAGGCTTCATCCTTTTAATCTCGTAACAAGATTTGATTAATATTTTTCGATGCGACGGGAGGGACTGTAAATTGATATGGCTACGGCTACTTCAATATCCCAAAGCAGGTCATCCGCGAGGAGAACGCGAGGACGCTGATCAATGATCGTCGCCCAGGCTGGGTTAGGTAGGTAACGTTAACAGGACTTGAGGGGATACCTGAGGGGGTATTTGAGGGGGGACGGAGAGGGACAAGACTTGATTGAGAAGAGCATCCATTAATAGGGTGGACGGGATGGCGGGAGAAGAAAAGGAGAAGAGTGGAGTGGAAGATGGCAGTTGTACTTTTTTGCTTGGGGTTTCGGTTTCGGTTTCGACCAGCGTGGGAGAAAAGCTGGGGGATATCCACTTTTACTCGCCCCATCCCTACCCCTGATAGGCCCTTGTATTCCACATGGCTCAAGCATGTAGGTACATCATCCCAAGTAGATACCTAGGTACTTATACGTACGTAGATACGGGATATGTGGACACCTCTTACATCAGTAGTACAAACTTCCTGCCCGTAGGCCCCCCAAGATTTTAAAAGAAAAGAAATTGACAGAGATTGGGAAGCATCGCAAGTTGCTTGGCTCATAGCGGCCCCCCTTCTTTTGAGCTTCCATTCCACCGCCTGAATTGTTCTACCCCACATGGGATTCCACCTACAAGCACTAATCTAACCCCCATACTAATCCACTTGAGTTAAGCCCGGACAGCCCGGGGAAGACGGAATAATCCAATCGTTTCCAGTCTTTGGACATACCTTCCCAAATAAATTCTTACGAGCCCTTCATCAATGTGAGGCACGAAGCAAATTTCCCAATAACCCCCAATCTTCGGTCTTTCTGAATTCTGAATCGGTTAATCAAGTATTATTTCGCACGAATCTACGTCGTACACATAAATATGTAGTAGTTGGTACCTACTTAATTATTGCACATAATTCGTACAGTTACGAATGATGACCTTTTAAACTTCTAAATGGGTAGGAATTTAGGATTTCGTTCGTTCAACCACACGTTTGCATAATTACACACCGACTGATATACGGGGGTTTAGCCAATATTAGTTATTCTTATGAGTTCTTATTTAGCTAACTAGCTAGTTAGTTAAAACATTTCACGATGACCTCCGGTTCCCGTAGGTATCTATCTAAATTTGTCTAATATCTACCTTTGTCCCTTTTTATTCCCAACGCTGTTTAAGCAGGGCGCCGAAGCACGCGACACACGACATCTTAAGAGAGTATTTAAAAACGTGACCTAGAGTGTCTGCGGGTTATTTGGCTATTACAGCGCACTGTTGAATTTCAGATATACTCGGATAAGAAATAAAGAATAGAGGCTAGGCACTCTCGGATGATGAATTATCTGTTTAGTACTCCTTACGTACACGTGTACAGAAGGACAACTGACGGCACTTATTCTTTCTCCTTCTTTTCGTCTCAGCCCTGGGCGGCTTATTAAATTATATCCTAGGTCGGTTGGGGCTGCCTAGGGGGCTATCTTGGGGGGCTACCTGGGGATGCCATATTCCGAAGCTTCGGTGTGTAGCGCCCAAAGGGGTGTTAGCACGTAACGGCCCCCAGATCCGTCATCCGCAAGGACCTAAACCTTTTATTAGATAGACTCCGTGAAATCTCGCCCCGAACCGATCCTGATGGATCACGTACCTACATCTCGAAGCCGTCCCATCTTGTAGCTGATCGTCGGCCAACCATTAGCCCGGGCTCGCTCGGCGCGCTACCTGTATGGATTCTTCAACTCTTATGATACTCCGGAATAGAAGGCTTACATGAACCAAGAATATTGCTGTAGAAATCTTACTATGACTTGTTGCCACGTAAGGTAATGAGCACAAACGTAGAAGATATATACGATCTTACCCGAAGGTCTTGAATTTTTAGGAAAGTAAGGCTTAGGCTACGACGCCACCACGATACCACCCATCCCAGCATTCCTACCGAGGTTGCCTAGGTTTTCCTAGCATGGGCCGATGGCGTGCCAACTCATTCCGTTATGTATTTACATTGGCTTATTAGTAGTGGCTGCAATAGCAACAATAGTAGCTGTAATAAATGCCTGAGAACAGAGGCGCCGAAAAAACATATGATGCTGCTTTCAGTGGGTACTTAGGTACCTTTACTACTTTCTACATGCCTGCTCGGGGATCTTCTTACCCCTGTCCCTATTCCCCATACTTTCCTCGTCGTACCTGGTACGTACACTACCCGAACGGGTAAGTCCCTTCGTGCATAGTACCCTACTATCGTCTTGTCCCAAGACATCTCAATGCAATGTATCATCGACGAATGTCGAACGGTGCTTGGGTGACGGGTCCCCGGAATGATTAAATCTGGGGTCAGAATATGACCACAACTTGTTTGTGGATGTGAATGCGAATGTACGTGTAAGCGTGTAGGTAGTGTACATTGATATATAACAGGTTAGGTATTGTACACGCATGTATCTCTCAGCGTGAGGTAAATAGAGACGTATATGAGGTACTGCCCGAGCATACATGTAATGGTGTACATTGCAACGAGTCTTGTCAAAAGTGTATGTGCGTTACCATGTATGCTCATTCCCTCGTTCCCTCTTTCCCCAGGTCTTAATTTAATAGATTATCATATCCATTTGGATTGCCGGGGAAATCATTAATCGCCTCTCCTTTCGTCTGGTCTCAGGTTCGAATGTCTTGTGGTTTTTAATAAATACCCTGCAACTACCTGCATCTTTCGAATCTGCAACTTCCTTGCGACCCCCTTTCTCAACGACCACAACGTAGCCCTTTCCCACAATCTAATATATTCTACGTCAGCGTTGAATTACCTTTTTTTACTTTGAATTATTATACGCCGAGTGCGACATCTAATCTGTTCGTACTATCCAATATAATCTAATACCATCCCCATAAACATATTCACCCCCCCATTTGCCCAGCTTTCCGCTCCTCATTCTTCAACCTGCCGACTTCATCCACTTGCCTAGCCGAGAATTCCACATCCACCGGCCGACAATTTAGCTTCGGGAACTGGCGTCTTAGACGCTATTGCGCCCAAAAAATTTAACTTGTTATCAGCCGTCCATTCATCCCCTCGGCATCAGCTTTGCTAAGACTCCTACCTCCCATCTTTGTGCGTGGGGTGGTCGTCCGCCGCCGCAATCAGGAACAGAGTCTTATTATTGGTGTGTAGAGTGTGAGTGTGCGAGTGTGCGAGTGTGCGACTTATTAGAGACTTACACACAACCTTGCGCATATCCACCGCTCTTTCCGTCGCCTCTTGTTACTTTATTACTCCTTCCTGCGCCTTCTCTATTTCTATATCTATCCAGCTTGTCTTACCTCCCAACCCGGTTACTTTCATCTTGCATCTATCTCCGCTAAACTCTCAACAACTTTCCTACCCGGCGCCACCTTGCCACACTTCTCACCATACCCTATCAAATTCTCAACATACATTGGGCTGCCCAAGTATTTCGAATACATAATTTAGTTGCTCTCGGAAGGAGGGACTTAGGACTTTGCCGTCTTCGTTTCCAACATCTAAACATCAAACTGTAAGTCTAGACCGTTATATAGTCGTAGCGATCATAGCCTAGCAGAGATGCTTACTATTAGCTTAGAAGAATCTTTCAAGATGCCTAGCCAAATCGCCGCACCTATCCCAGTCACGCCGCCGCGTAAAAATATTCGTCCCAACTCTTCTACGGACTTGTTCGCCAGTCTAAATGCTACTCTTGCTTCTAAGGAGAGTAAGCACATTACCCCTATCCGTTCTATTCAAGAGCGGGACTGGGATGTGCCGGCCCCCCCGCCACCTAGTCCTGTCAGCTTCCATCCGGATCACTGGCAGCGTACTTTACGTCATTGATTGACGCAAGTATTGGGGACGGCCGTTGCGGAATTACCTACATGAAAGATGTCCGCGTCGCCATGTATCGTCTTCATGCATCTGTACGGGTAATGGTGTTTTTGGTCTGGTATTTGGGAGTTTACGGGTGACATAGCAAGGGCATAAGGGATGCAAGATAATCGGTCTACACAAAAGTCAAAGGGCATGGCGTGTGATTTCGAGGGAGAAAGGGGACAAGGGATGGCTGGATTCATGACTTCGCTCCGTGGTCAAGACGGCCGCGACACTTTCATTCACTAGTGTCATCACCAAGTCCATACAGATGTTATCACTTTGGTACAGTTCAAGTAATGGCCTCCGGCTATGAGTCAGGAGTTAATGAAATTGTAACTAGGGGAGGCAATCCCAAGTAGTCGGAGAGCTAGTTTCCGTAACTAATTCGAGATGTTGCTAATATAAAGAAAGAATAATGTGACTGGGTTAGACAACTAAGGGCGAGATCAATATGGACTGCCGAAGAGCAAACCCCAAAAGGATACCAACGGTGCCAATTGTGTGCTTGGATACTTGGAGACGTTCTCCAAAAAGGAAAAGAAAAACAACAAACCAAAATTAAAGTGCAGTACATAGTACGAAGTACAGTAAAACCTTGCCATAACGAATTAACTCGAGCATGGAATTGGATTTGTTATAACGGGGATTCGTTATAAACCAGGTTTATTCCTCTTAAGATTAAATATTTATATAAGTACTTATATTTATTAGTAAAATTTACTTATTTTTTTATATATAATATATATTTATTGTCATTTACCTGATTTTTAAAACTTATTCCTTAATTTTATGAAATTGAGTTGTTTTTGCCTTTTTATTCAAGGTTTTTATAAAATTTAAATTAATTTAGTAATATTATTTGTACCATTTAAGCATGCTGATAAGGTTTTATTTGATAGAATTCCTTTAATTTTAATGTTTTAAGTAATATTATCAACCTTATCGTCGTCCTTATCCTATATTAGATTGTATAAGTTTGTATTAAATTTGATTAATAAAACATCAAAATTCGTATGATTTTTCGTATTAAAATTAAATCCAGGACAAAGCTGGTAACCAAAAGTGTAATTTAATTCTAATAAGAAGTGGATGAAGTCTGGGTATTAAATAAGTATAATTTATTTAAATTATTTTTAATAAATTTAATAAATTTAATAAATTTAATAAATTTAATAGATTTAATAGATTTAATAGATTTAATTTGATTTAAATAAGTTTTTAAATTATTATATTTTATATTTTTAATTAAATTTCTTTTTTAATTATTTTTATAATTGAGTTACTTTAATTATATAAGTTTTTTTTTGTTTTTTAAGGGGGGGGAAGGTTTTTTATAGAGGGTTGTAATATAATTATATAATTGAAGTTGTAAGATTTTATTAACCTTTATGGAGTTAACTTTTTTAAGGTTTCTATAAGCTTTTTAAAATATAAATAGGTTTTTAGAAGTTATTTTTTTGTTTGATCAGTTTAAGTTCTCAAATATAGAATTATTAATTTTTTTATAACAATAAGTTGGGGTGATAGGGTTAAGATGAAATCCGCTAATTTAACCCTTCTAATCAATAAGTCCTTAAGAATTGTTTTTTTATTTAATCAGCTTAAGTTTTTAAGTATAAAATTATTAGTTTTTGATAGAAATTTGTACAATAAAATTGTAGGATATATCCTGCAAGAATTATTAAAGTTTTTGTTCAATTAAAGTTTTTGTTTAATTAAAGCCTATGTTTAACATAAATAAATTTTCAGAAGTTATTTTTTTATTTGATTAGTTTAAGTTTTTAAGCATAGAATTATTAATTTTTGATAGAGATTTGTATAATAAAATTGTAGGGTATATCTTGTAAGAGTTATTAGAGCTTATATTTAATATAAATAGGCTTTTAAATATTGATTTTTGTTTGATCAGTTTCAGTTTTTAAGTATAAAATTATTAGTTTTTCTATAGAGTTTTGTATAGTAAAACTGCAGGGCATATCCTGTAAGAGCTATTAAAGCTTTTGTTTAATATATAGATTTTTAAATGTTAATTCTAATTTGATTAAATTAAATTCTTAAGCACTAAATTATTAGTTTTTCTATTGAGATTTGTACAATGAAGTATAGGGCATATTTTGCAAAAGCTATTAAAGCTTAAATTTAACATAAATAGGCCTTTAAAAGTTGTTTTCTTATTTAATTAACTTAAATTTTCAAGTATAGAATTATTAATTTTTTTATAGAGATTTGTATAATAAAAGTGTGGGGTTAAAATATATTTTGCAAGAGTTATTAAAATTTAAATTTAACGTAAATAAACCTCCAAAAATTATTTTTTATTTAATCAATTCAAATTCTCAAATATAGAATTATTAATTTTCCATAAAGTTTTGTACAATAAAACTGCAAGAACTCCTGTTCAATTAGAGTTTTTATTCAATTTAAGCTTTTATTTAATTAAAATTCGTGTTTAATGTATAAGCCCTTAAAAATTATTTATTTGATTAGTTTAAATTAGGATACCTTTAATTATTAGCTTTTTTATAAAGATTTGTACGATAAAATTGCAGGGCATGTTCTGTAGGAGTTCTTATTTAATTAAAATTTTTGTTTAATATAAATGTTGGTAGATATGTATGTAAAATAAAAGTAAGATAATAATAAAATAAATAACAATAGGGGTAAAACTGATGTATTGAAATTGTTTAAAGAAGAAAGTTATTTAAGAGAAATGGATAAAAAATTTATTTTTATATAATAATAAATATATAAATACTTCTTAAAAATAATATATTATATTAAGTCATATAAATTATTGAACAGGAGCTCTAATAGCTCCTGCAGGATATGCCCTATACTTCAATTAACCCATAGTAAGCCAAAAGCTGCATAAGTTAAAGGATATAAGGTGATTATATCCTAAGGAAAGGAATAGGCTAATTGGATAAAAGAATTGATATAGGTGATTATTTGCCAATAGTAGCGCGTACAATAAGGTTATAAATTAAAAGTGTATATTATTTATATGAAGTTCTATGAAGATGATCTCTAAAGAACTATTTATGATCTGAGTTGATCAGGCAAGAAAACAATTCCTAAAGACTTATTTATATCTAAAAGAACGTATGTAAACCTTAGAAAGGGGGCCAACAAAGTCCTTCAAGGTAGCTCTTATTATTTAATCACATTACCCCAGTTCATTATATAATTATTATTTATTCTATTTTTTTTCACAATTATATTACGAACTTAACATCTAATTTTTGTTTTATTTATTTTTTTAATTATAAATTAATTTGGTTATTTTTTATCAATATTTGTATAATTTTATTTAAAAATGCCTTTATTATGATGTCCATAAGATTATATATATTATAGATTTATTAAATATTATTAATTTCTTAATTTTTATATAATTACCATAAAATTATTAAATTAATTATCAATTTTTTTTATTAATATTACCTATTTGGACAAGATATTAATATAAGAAAAAAAAATTAGTACATAAGATTAATAAAACCTTAAATAATAAAAAACATTCCAAAATAATATTAATTATATAATAGATAATATATTTAATATTAAAGTCTTAAATTATTTTATAAATCTTATTGGTAAATATATTTTAAATAATATATTTATATTTAATGGATAATTAATAAATAATATTATTAATAATTTAAATTTTATTATTTTAATTAATTAATTCTTTATTATCCAATATAATAATATAATTAATTTATAAACTTAAATCCTTATTATTTATAAATAAATCATTAATAAAGATATATAGGTATAAATTTTAAAGATTTAGATTAATATAATTAAATTTTTATATTTAATTATTTATTTATTATTTAATTTAAATATTAAAGGCTTTTATTTCTTTAAAATTTAATTTTAAATATTAAATTATTATTAAATAATTAAAAATTATTTTAAATTAACAAATAAAAAAAATGTATATCCTTTATACCTATTACTCTATAAACTTCTTAATTATATCCAATAATTTTATATCTAACTATTTAAATTTTTTAATTTATTCCTTTTATATAATAATTACACTATAATTTTTTTTATAAATAATAAAATATAAACCATTAAAATCTTCAATTCTATTATTTAATATTTTTTAGGGATATATCTTAATCCCAACTTTGGTAAAAGCTTTATTTTTTATTACTAAAAATTCCATAATATTAATATTTAAAATATTATTTATTTAAAGACTTATAATTTTAAATAAAATTATATTTATTATTAATAAATATAAATTAAATACTAACAATCTCATATTAAATTTTTATTAATAATAATATAAATAAATTTTAAATTAATATATTTTTAATTTAATTAAATTATATAATAATTTAATAATATATAATAATATCCCTTTAAAATATTTATTTTTTAATTTTATTAATAATTATATAAATATCTTAAATTAAATATATATTATAATAATATTCTTTATTATAATTTTTATACCCTAATATTAAAAAATTAGAATTAAAATTAAAATAAAATATTAACTTACCTTTTAAATAATAAAAATATATATTATTGTGGGAATGTTGGTCATGTGACCATGGTGGTACAGACCCACTTTAATCTTGTATTTAGCTCCACGTATTTTGGTCTCCGACCAAAATACGTTCTTTCTTAGATCAAAACCACTTTTGACTGAATTGATACGAATACCCTCACTTTTTACTATTGCATGCAATGGTACCTTGTCCATCCAACAATTATAATAAATTCCTTATTAAAATTATCATAATTTTAAATAATAAACCTTAATTTTTTATAAAATATTAATATATTCTTTCCCTTTATTTTATAAATTATTTATAATTTGAAAATTATTATTTTTTAATAAATTAATAAATTATATATTTTAGATTATAAAATTCCTTTATTAAATAATATATTAAATTCTTTTATATCCAATACCTTATATAATTTTCCTATAATAATAATTTTTTTTATTATATATAATTAAATAATTAAAATTAAATTATTTTATTCTTTATTATTAAAATATAAAATATTAATATATAAAAAATTATTAATATATATAAAATCTTCTTTTAAA